>VSMD01122357.1:0-100146 GCA_008750895.1 Mirza zaza
TTTTATTTTATTTTATTTTATTTTTTGAGACAGAGTCTCACTGTGTTGCCCAGGCTAGAGTGCCATGACATCAGCCTAGCTCACAGCAACCTCAGACTCCTGGGCTCAAGTGATCCTTCTGCCTCAGCCTCCCGAGTAGCTGGAACTACAGGCATGTGCCACCATGCTCGGCTAATTTTTTCTGTATATTTTTAGTTGGCCAATTAATTTCTTTCTATTTTTAGTAGAGACAAGGTCTTGCTCTTGCTCAGGCTGGTTTTGAACTCCTAACCTTGAGCAATCCTCCCGCCTCAGCCTCCCAGAGTGCTAGGATTACTTGCGTGAGCCACTGTGCCCGGCCTCATAGCACTTTTAAATATACAGGCCCGGCCGTGGTTCCTTGCCCTTGTGTGGATCTTTTATAAACCACTTAATCTCACTGAAGCTATAAAGTGGAAATCAAAATCCTTGCCTCTTCAGTTGAGGATTGAGATATCCCAAAGCCAGGAGTAAGGACGAAAAGGTTGAAAAGCTAATACTGTAGCATAGGGATCATATAGGTAATCCTCAAATACTTAGTTCAGCTTTAGAATGTGTGGATTGTTGCAGCTATGTCTGCAAGGAGAAACTTTGAGGTGTGAGTGCAGTATCATAATCGAGACTTAGCAGAGTATGTGATATCCAGAACACACTCAGTTAGCTTCACCCTCTTTCTCTGCCTTAGTGGCGCTTTCTGTATTTCTGCAGAAAGAGTCTGTTTTGCCATTTTTCCAAACTTTGCAGGAATAAAACTGCCCAGTCTACTGTAATTTTATCTCCTGTAGTTAAACCAAGCCATTAATTTTCTAATGGGCTTTCCTGTGCGGCCTTGGACCTTAGATTAGGTTAAATGTTTTAGCCTTTTCAAAAGTGGCATTAAATAGGCAGTTTGCTGCTGGGGGAAAAAAAAATGTATGAGTGTGGAAGTGTTTCCCAGGCTCGATGTCAGCAGCCAGCCTGGCTTCTGCTCAGCTGTCACCCCTTTTGAGTGACACTTCAGCAGAGCGAAGGCTCCGAGTTGGCTGGAAGCTGTGCTTCTCCTTGTTTCCTTCCATGGTGGGTTTGAGAAGGAGATCCAGCCTTCACGCAGGAGAACAGGGCCACAGTCTCATAATGTCTAGATAAATCTTTCCTTGTTTAAGGATGAATACAAACAAAAAAAAACAAAACAAAAGACTGTGGAAAAAGTACTTCAGAACAAGGTAAAGGCAATAGCTTCTGAAGACCAAGAAGGAGTTTCTACTTTTGAACAAACATCTACAGCAGGATCCAGAAGAGAATTTGGGGAAAATATGTAACAACCTCCATATACAACAAAAAGACATGGTCTCCCTGGAACAGGAACAGAAAAACATAAGGAAAGAATGTTTGATATGAAAAGGCAACAGCCGGGGGTGGGGGGGAAGGAGATGGATTAAATAAGGAAAGGTTTTAAAGAAACAAAATCCAATAGCAAAACTGAAACCCAGATTAGCAAGACTGTAGAAGGGTATTAATGTATGGTAAGCTGAAGAATGGCCTCCAAAAGATAGCCAAACCCTAATCCCTGGGACTTGTGAATGTTAGCTTATAGGCAAAAACAACTTTGCAGATATGATTAAATTAAGGATCTTGAGAGATGGGGAGATTATCATGGATTACCCACGGGGGCTAAGGCCATCACAACTGTCCTTGTAAGAGACAGGCACAAGGCGAAGTGACTGTAGAGACAAAGACTGGAGTGATGTGGCCACAAGCCAAGGAATGCAGGCAGTCACCGGAAGCTGGAAGAGGAAAGAGCAGATTCTTCTCTTGCTCGTGCCTCCAGAGGAAGTGTGGCTGTTCTGACACCTTGACTTCAGCCCAGTGATACTGATTTCAGACGTCTGGCCACAAGGATTGTGAGAGAATGAATTTCTGTTTCGTTAAGTCGCCAAGTTTGTGATAATTTATTTAGAGCAACCACAGAAAACAAATACAAATGCTATGGAAATTAAATCAGTGATGTGAGTAAAGAGGGGAAAAAACTTGAGAAAGGTTCTAGAAAATACAAGAGTAAAGAGAGAAAAGCCAAGGTAATAGATGTGGAAGATGGAACTGATGGCCCACATTTACATTATTGGTATTGGTGATTATTTGAATCTGTGATCCATCGTCAAAAACTTCCCTGAGCTAACGAGAGACTGTGTGTGAATATCAGAGGGCGCACTCAGCCACATTCTGAACAAACTCAGGGAAAAGACAGCCACATCTGAGCATACCCTTGGAAAAATATAGAATAGTGAGGGTAAAAGAGGGGGAAAAGCATTTCACAAGAATCCAAACAGAGAAAAAAGTACAACATATTGACTTTAGACTTATTCTCTATAACAAAGAGACTATGTCTATAGAACCTATCAGAAGATGAAAACATCTGGGATTTTAAAAATAATTTAGACATATTCCTAAGAATACATATCACTCCTACCTATATGTGGGGGCCTGAGAATCTGAAACATGAAAAGTTCTTTTGATTATCAAGTTTGTGAACTATCTACAAAGTTTTGGAGGTTGTGTTGCAATGCAGCAATTTTATTCTCAGCTGAGGTGCCTTTTGTGTATGAACCGGATCAAAAAAGACATTCTCAGACATACAAGGGCTTAGGAAATTACACAAATGTGTTCCTTTCTTTAAAATTCACTTTAAAGATATGTTGTAGACGCTCAAGAGTTAAAATAGAGCTCCAGAATCGGGAACATAAGCACTGGACTCCGTAAAACTAGAGAGCAGTTTAAAGTACTGTTGTAAGTCTGATTATCAAACAAATAGAAATGTCAAAAAGTGTTCTTACGATAAGCCGTGTAATGGAAAGACAACCAAACGACAACTGCACTCTGTTTCTTAACCCTCGAGTATTGTTAATGGAAGTCAAAAAGGGAAGGAGAGATAAAGTGTTGGTTCCCTGTTTGTCTGAAATGGGTTCGTGCCAAAAAGGGTTGTTTCCTTCTTTATTCTAATCCTAGAGAGGTGTTAATGGCTAAAGGAAAGCTCTGAATGATGAGTACTAATAGCCACCATTTATGGAGGCTAACTATGAGCTGAGCTCTGTGTGAAGTACTTTGCATTCGTCATCTCTGCTCAGGGTCACAGAGGTGGCACCGGCCTCTCTCTCTTCCACCTGCTGCTGAGTTCTTAAGGTTCCTTAAGACCTTACAACTGGGAGGTGATGCAGCTAGCGCCAACTCCAGAGCCCTTCTCTTTTTCCCCTACATGAATGTGTAAAAACTTGAAGATCCAAAAATAAGTTCTGGAACTACGCAAACACTTGGGAAATAGAATAGCAAAAGTCATTATAAAGTAGACCCCAAAAAGTATCAATACATTTAAAATGCATGAAATATACAGGATACTTCCTTTAACCACAGTGCGCTAGAATCATAGAAAATACAAAATCACTACATCTAAAACCCAACTACTTTAAAGATACAAACAGCATCCGAATAACTGTTGAATCCAATAAGAGGTCAAGACTGCAACTGCAGAGTAGGTGGAAAGTAATAAGAAGGCTACATAATGAAATTTGAAACAAGGACAAATATGTATTTAGAGAAAAATGTATGGCTTTGTATATAAGAAAGTACTTCAAAGACAGAGAAACTAAAGAAAACTAAGGGAAGATAGAGAAATGAATTAAATGTCAACCATAATTAATTAGGAAAAAGAATGGTAGAATTGATTGAGTTGGGGGTGCTAATTTCACAAAAGACTGACAAAGTAGACTGATTTCTCACAGATCTCATATTTTAAATGAGAAAAAAGAAATCTGTACATTGAAGACGGGGTCATAAGACCAGATTTAGAGGTGGGTTTTAAGTTTAAAGTGATTACTGGTACAATTCTATGCTTAGAATGTAAAAATCTGAATGGATTGGACAGTTTTCTAAGAAAATAGAATACATTGTAATTGATTCAAGCAGTTGAAAACGCGAATGGAACAAAACCCACGGGCGCTGTCATCAAAAGAAGGTTCCTGCCCAGACTGTTTTGCAGGCTGGTTCTTAACATCTGCCAAGAACAGTTACTGCCCAAGCCGAGTTCTGTGTAGACTGTTCTGGCGCTAACGTGCCAATCCGGCATGTGGTGTTGGGAGGAGGGACGAGGTACGGGTGTGCGTCTTCGCAGTGACAGGATGCGTGCCTGTCAAGCACGTGTCTGGGAAAAGCAGCACCCGTCCCCTCCTCCCCGGCCTGTCCACTGGCATGCGGAAGCTGGTGTTTTCACCCGTCCTGAGCCACTGTGGGAAGGAAGCGAGCACCGGGGAAGACAAGTCTGCATTCTGGCGCCCATGACGTCTTCTAAAAGAGAACCCGTGCTTGATTTGCTCAGAGGGAGTTAATGTGAAGCCTTCCTTGAAAGGGAAGGGAGAAGGGAGGGGTGTTCAGACAACTGGATTGACGGCGTTTCTGCATTTGACTTGCATGACACTTCTTAAGTGACCCCCATGTCCTGCATGGGGACATGTGAAGACAGTGGCCGTTGCCCATGGCCACAGCCTTGCTGTGATTACAGCTTGGCTCCGTCTTCTCCGTTTGGAAGAAGTGGAAACCCCTCCCTTGCCTTGTGATGATAGAGACGGGGTGGGCTGGCACACTGGGCAAGGGCGTGCATGGCCAGTGGCGCTGGAGGCTCTGGGGCTGGGTGTGGGCTCCTCAGTTTGAGGGTCTTCACATTCTTCTGCCCTTTTTCTTGCAGAGGAGGTTGTGGAAGGACTACATCATGAGACAAAACTACCCCAGGTGTTGCTTACAACTTTCATGACCTTTGATTTCCCCCCCAATCCTGCAAACAGTGTTTGTGCATTGACAGAAGCACTGGGTTCTGTGATTACATCATTTGGGGAGGGTGGGGTGGGGATGGGGGAGAGAGGGAGCGAGGGATGTATGAATGTGCAGTTTTGAGAGGGGTCATTTGTTTGCACGTTAATAATTGTATCCACTTTGATTTTACTCCTTGGCAAATCGTGCTGTGAGAAGCCAGCCTACACGTTCTGCCTAGATTGTAACCTCGTTATTCCTCCTCCACCTCCCGTGCAGTCCTCACCCACTGAAAGCTGGCACCGTCTCCCCCACCCCCGAGAGCGCCAGGCCGTGCTCCCTGGCGCTCTGCACGGTCTGACCCGTCGGCCCCCCGCCCTCTGTCCGCGCTCTCCCCTGGGCTCCCGGCTTTCCCTCCCGCCTTCCTGGCAGCTTCTGTTCTGCTTCGCTGGCAGGCTCCCGTCCTCGTTCCCGGCTCCTAAATGGTGATGGCCCTTGAGCTTCTGTCCTGGACTCTTCTGTCTCCACACAGCCTCCTGGAGAGTCTCTCCCCTTAGTCCCCGTCCTCCTGTTCCTGGTGGCCACATCTAGAGCATGGTGCAGCTGCTTACCAAATTGGTCACTCCCTGCTCAGAGGCCCCGAGGCACCAAACATCAGTGTATCCAAGACCAAACTCGCCGCCTGCAACCCCGCTTTGCCTCCACCTGGTTCCACAGGCAGGAAACTGAGGTGATATTTCTTCCTCGTCCCCCACATCCCCTCTCTCCTCAGGCCCTCCCAGCTGCTCCTCTATGGAATCAGCTCAGGGCCATTTCCCTGCACAAGCCACCTTCGTCTCTTACCTGAGCTCTCGTGGGTCTCTCTGACTCTCCAGTCTTGTCACTCCCATCCTACCCCCTGTCCTCCACACCACGGCCATTTTCATACCTTTCTTAGGTACCTTCCGAGCCCTGGGCTTCTACCACACCACTGCCCTAAATCACTGGTAGCTGCTCCTTGATGGGCTTGGCAAACGTTCTGACAAGATTGGGCGTGTTCAGGGTGGTATGGCTGTAGACTTGGCAAATGTTCTGAGCAGGCCTGGCCCCGCCTGCTTCTGCAGAATCATCCTTGGGCACCTGCCCCCACCTTCAGCCCCTCTGCCGTGTGTCCCCTGGTCGGCATGCAGTCTCTAAGTGGGCCGTGCTCACTCTCCCCCCTCGTTCCTTTGCTCATCCCATTCCTGCCACCCTACCTGGAGTGCTCCTGTCCGCCTTGCTCCCTTGCAGGTCTGTAGCTGTCAGCTCAGAGGCCACTCTCCAGGGAGCCTCCTGGCTTTGCACACTGCCCTTACAATGGGCCACATAGCACCCTGTGATTGCCCGTCATGCGGCTGGCGTACCTACCTGGTCCCTCCATCAGACTCGGATGCCTGAAGGCAGAGGCTGCGCTTGCACACCTGTGCACCCCCAGCGCCCGGTGCTGCCTGTTGCATGACACATAAACCTCAAATATTTTAACCATGCAAAGAATAAGTGGGTCCATCATACTGCATTCATTCTGTATCTATTGCATACTGCTATATTTCGTGGACTGTACTATGTCACTTAATAAATGCAGTGGGAGCTCCAAGTGCCAGAATCCTCAGAGAAAGGGAGCCAGAGTGAATTCTTGACTTTGGTCTCTTTTAGTTTATGATCTATTCTGGAAGCGCGAGTGCCTCTATAGTTAGGAGTTTACCCTTTAAGTGCTTTTGCAGCATGCATGTAGTTCTCTCATGTCTGCCTTTTCAGGGGCCACTGGGGGCCATGCCGTCCAGGGCCCCATACCACCCAGACTGCAGGGGTGCCCTCCAGCTTCTGTCTCCTCGATTTTGCAACTTGTCTTCCCTGCTGGCCGTGTCTGCTGGCACTTTCTCCATCACCACTTCTAATCCCGTTGTAGGCCTTGCTGTGCTACACGTTATCTAGCCAAATAAGACATCTGGCCTCAAGCACTTTATCTCCTTGGGGCTTACTTAGCAAACGTTAATTGCATGCATTCTGAGTCTTTCTGGGTGTTTCTCATCCTGACTTCAGAACTTGCCCTTGAAGTTGTCATTTATCTAAATAAATCACTTCCACCAGCTGCTTTTGTGCGATGTGCCTCTCTTCTCAAAGTAGAGTACAGAAAAAGAAATTACAGTCCATTGCGGTTTTTATCTGCTGGGGGGCCTCCTGTTCTCAGATGCTGCCGCCCAAGGCCTAGGCCACCGCCAGCCGTACCCTCTTGGGCCCAGCTCCATTCCACCCAGGAGAGTCTCGGGGAGACACACCTCCCTGCTCCCTGGGCATGTGCTGAAGCAGCCTCCTGGCTCTTCTGAGCTTTTGGAGGGCATCTCTGTCCCCCTGACACATACAAACTTCTGAAATGTAGGAGGTATTCAGTATATGTTTGTGGAATCAGCAGAAGAAAGGCGGGGTGGAGGGGCAGAATTGATAGTGAGATATCAGATTCCCTTCCAGGGTGAGCAGTTAGATGGTGTCACATGGGAGATTTGGTAAGTGGGTTTGTTGCTCCTTCATATGTGTGAAATTTCCTCCCGGGGAGTATCTGGTGTGCTGGAAGAATCAGATATCATAAATACTGAAATAAATAGCCCAAACTGGAAGGGTTTCCAAGAAGGTTAGCGATAATGCTGGGATAGTTACATAACAGGAAATATCTCAGAATACCCTTGAAGACTGTAGCTCTTGGGAGGATAAAGTAGCTTTCTGAAGAATTCCAAAGTTATGAGCCACTGTAGCAGTCGCTTCTTATTAATAGACATTGTATCTAATCTGAAGCTCAAACAATATAAATTTGAGTGTCTTGTCTTCTTTCTGTCTTTTCTCCCCCACTCCTAAGGGCGGCACCGCATCTTGTGTTGCTGGGTTTTGGTAGTGTGAGCGTGTCTTGGGGGATTTTCTTCCGCCTGCCTTTCATACATTAATACTGTTTGGTACTGGCTTTAGAGCAGATGTTAGATGGGTTTTTATCTCACATGACAATTTCAGTAGATTGGTTGTGGCTCACTGGAGTGTTGAGAAGGATTCTGAAGCTGAATCGAAATTCAGTGGGAGAATTCCTTGGAAAGAGGCGGAGGAGTTTGGAAGTAGCAACATGCACACCAAGTATTTGCCGTCCCTGTTCTAGAGGACAGTAAAGTGATGAGAGCAGAAAGTAGGAACCTTCGGGTTTTGACCTGAATGAGACTCCACAGAAGTTATTTTAGCCCTTTTCATTTGAGAGCCTGAAGTTGTTGGTTTTCAAATCATGTCTTACAGTGGCTTGAATGTAGTGCCTTCGTGAGTAGGAAGAAGGAGAGAGTTGACCGTCTCAACAGTGTTTAACGCTTTTCTCTAACCTGTTGCCATCTGAGATTAGATACTAAATCGGACAGGACTGTAGAAGGGGCAGGAGTGGGAGACTATTTTTAAAGTCCCTCCAGTGTAAATATTTACGGTGGTTATTTCAGAGGCAATTTAAGCTTCTGAAACTTGAGCTACAACTGGATACTCCTAACTTAGCGTGGCAGTTGCTGTCCAGATTGGTAACCTGGAATTTAGATTTGTACATTGGGAATCAGAGTGTGCTGAGGAGTGGCCAGTGGCTGTGACCTGCCACCAGGCATATTTCATCAGTGGCAGTCAGTCACACAAATGCACATAGCATCTTTCACCAAGGAAGGATCCATCCAGTTGTCTCATTTGAGGCATTCTTTTTCAGGTGGAGAAACTGAGGCATGGCCTGTGATATTGCCCATCCGAGCTGCTGTGTATGAGCTGTAATAGCAACTTGGCCTACAGGCCCAGGCCCAGTCAGTCAGTCAGTAAATACTCTTTGACAGTTTTCCATCTGCCAGTTGTAGACACCGCAGATGTAGTTATGAGCAAGAATGTCCAAGCCCTGAGCCTCAAGGGGCTTCCAGACTTTTTGGGAGGAGACAGACAAAAACACTCCAACGAACACATATTGCAGGCCTTAGGGTACCAGTAAGAGCACTGAAGAAAATAAACTATTGTGATCAGGGATGCTGGTTTACCTGGGTATCCAGGAAGGGTGCTTGGAGAAGGTGATATTCACATCTAGACTGGAATGAGGTGATGAGACACAGTGGTGTTGGAAAGATCTGGGGGAAGACCCTTCCCTGCCAGAGAAACAACAAAAGCAAACCTGTCTGAGAGACGGAACAAAAGCCAGTGTGGTTGGAGCCGAGGGAATGCCCAGGCTCTTGTCCGTTAGCCTGGATGTTTGCTAAGTTGGTGGTGGTGTTAGTGGTGGTTTCTTATAAGCCTTGGAAGCTGTTATTGCATTTGGTGGGACGGTGCCTGCTTAGTTATACAGAGAGTATGAAGAATACTGTAAAATTAAGGTGAACTTTAAAATGGCAGAATCCCTTTGGAGGGAGGCACGTGCCCCCATTTTTAAAATGGTCATTTTGTCTCAAACAAAAGGTCACCTTAAGATGGGAGGCGACATAGAAATGCAGGCTGACACTTCAGACTTTTGTTCTTATGACGTGGTGACATAAAATGATTTGTTTTCAAGTGTGGTTTTGATTTTTTTTTTCTTACAGCATCAAGCTTCTAGCTGTGCAAGAACTACTTGACAGAGAGGCCTTGGAAAAGGTAAATATTTTGATCTTCCTGCCCCACATTCACGAGCTGAGAGCAAAGTGTCACACACAGGAAAAATCCGACTTCCCTGTTGCTGGAGACAGCGCTTAGTGCAAGGGCGGTCACTCACTCTGTGTTCTTGACAGTCAGTGGGCCACGCAGAAGTTTCATCTAAACCCCTGCCTCACTCGCACCTGCTCACACTGCAAGCTCTCCCGTGCTTGGCTGTGCCAGGGCTGGGCGGAGAGCAGAGGCCTGCCTGCGCCACCGTGCTCTGGGGAAGGCTTTCTGCGCCTCCAAACACCCGAGTAGCAGGAGGCCTCCCGCATGCCGCAGTCTGTGCCCACCGCTCCACGCCATCTCTGCATGGCGTGTGTCGTTATCTGGGTGTAGGGGTGATGGAATTGAGGCCCAGGGAGGCTAGGTAACGTGCCCAAGGCAAATGAGCTAAGTAAGTGTAATAGAAGAGTGATGATTTGGATCCCAATAATTCCATTTCCCAAGCCAGGGCTTTTCTATTTAACAGGTAGGGTTGTAAATTTGCATCCCCAGCCCTAAAGGCTTGGGAAACTGCCCCCCAGCCCTAAACCAAAGTTTCACTGTGCCTTGGAAGAGACCCCCAGTGTGTCTTGGCTTTCATTGTTCCAGTCAAGCCCGCACTTGGGGATCCTTTGCCCGTTGTGGGTTCAGGTTCTGAGTGCGCGGTGGAGTGGTCTCCACAAAGCAGGCCGGGCAGGCGCCGGGGAGGCCAGATGTCATGTGCCACCCCAGGCCTCTCACCTCCTGCCAGGCTGCTCCCCGGGTGGCTCAGGGCTCTTCTTGCATCTGTAGCCGTGGGTGTTCATCAGAATCTATGATGCTAACATAACCCGGTTGGAGACATAAGCATGCAAACGATATTATTTAATTTTAGAACTTAAAATGTTTAGATTCATAGTCAGTCTGCTGGTTGGCACTGAAATAAAGTAACTCTTTAAAATGAGCACCCAGCAGTGGTATGAAGGAGGAAGGGGGCTGAGCTCTGGCTTTGTGTTTAACGTCCCCTCAGCCTCATTTCCATCCTGGGTAGACTAAGGAGAGTGCTGCCGCCTGACCTCAGAGCCACGATGTGAGACGAAGGGCTTTCTAAATGCCGAAGCACTCCACTTATATTAATTCTTAATTACCTGTATTAATTCTTAATATGCATCTAGCCATTGAAACATACTGGGTCCGGCTATAAAGAACATCACTGGGCCAAATGACATCCCTGAAGTGGATAGTATATTAGATAAAGATATTATATCAACATTAACTTTTCCTGAAGTTAATAATTAGCCTGTGATCATGTAAGAGAATGGCCTGGTTCTTAGTAATTAACACTGGAGTATTTAGGATGAAGGAAGCATGATGTTTATAACTCGTTCTCAAATGATTCAGGAAAAAAAAATAGTGATATATGTATTTTGCACAGAGCCAAAGAAAGATCAGCATAATTGATCAAGTAAATGGGGTGAAATGCAAACAATTGACCCTTGTGTGTAAAGGGGTATTAAGAGGTCTTTGTTCTTGAAACTTTTTAAAAGTTACTCTCTTTCAAAAAAAATTCTCTTATTAGTATTCATGACAGTTATTTGTTTCAGTCCTCAATTTAAAAAAAAAAAAAAAAACCCACCAGACAAAGCTGGTAAACAGGGAGCTCCAGTACTAAGGTGTATCAGTACAATAAGAACACAGGCCCCTGAAATATAAATCAGATCTTTTGAGCCGTATGACTGTCTGACTTAGAGAGGCCGCATAGCCAAGCTGATTTGGGGGTACTAGCTGCTTGCAGGGTCTAACAGACAAGTGGGGTCAGGGCAGCAGAGCCAGCTGTGCTGCCCTGAGGATTCAGTGCCAAGGCTGCCAGGGAGCAGGTCCTGAGCCTGCCTCCTCCTTCCTAACCGGGTTATCTTGGGTTACTTACCTCTCTGTGCCTCGGTTTCCCAATCTGTGAAATGGGATCATTATAATCCCCAATTCACAGAGGGTAAGATTACTAAGTAGGTATTCTGTGCAAAAGACTTAAACACTATGCCTGGTGCTCAATTGTCCTCAGAAGTTAGCTGCTGCTCATGTTCTTTTCTCCCCCTCTCCTTCCTCCCTCTTCCCTCATTCCTCTTCCTCCCCCTCCCACTCCCCTCCACTGCTTCTTTTTCTCTTTCTTTTCCCTTCCTCCCTCTCACCAAGTCTGATGACAGTTTTGTACCATTCCCCCATCTCAATATATGACCAGTAGAAAGCTTTGCACAGTGGTTTAAGTATGCACGGGGTCTAGCCATGTTCGCTCAGTTTCCTTCTTTTTCCTTCTGTTCAGTCATTCGTTCAGGCTGCAGGCATTTGTTGAGTTTTCTGTGTGCCAGGCAAGTAGCAAACATTTCTAGAAATGTTTCACAAGCAAAAGTTCAGAAGCAAACAGTTGTCATGAGCTCGGTAGCCAGTTGCATTTTGAATGACACATGACACATTGCTTGGCATAGTGCTGTATTTTTTGGCATTGAGATTGGCCCAGTTGATATGCCGGAATAAGATAAGTTCTCTGAAGACCCTCATGACTTACAGATTCCCTTCCACCTGGACAAGCTAGAGAGCCACCAAGAAAAGTTCTTTGTCAAGGGTAGAGCTTTGCTACTCAAAGTGTGGTCCGCAGACCAGCAGCATCAGAAGCTCATTAGAAATGCTCATCTTCCTCCACCCTAGACCCCCTGAATCAGAGCTACATTCTAAAAAGAACCCAGGTGACTATTTGAACTGAAGTTCAAAAACACTGCCGTAGAGTCCATTTATTATCACAATCACTGTTGTTTACCAGTCTATAATAGAAAGAACCTGTGACATGTCAAAATTTTGCTTTTATGGCCAATTAAGCTCTTTTTCTTTGTGGCATCAAAAGAGAAGTGGTAAACACCATCATTCTAATTTGTAAGAACTCAGTTTTTATCTTTGGTTTGCCTGCTTCCTCCTTTCATTAAGAAAATAGTCTGGCTTAATTTAATAGGTAGAGCCAGCAAGAAAGGCTTCAGTTACACATACATTCTGCAAACCTCAAACCTCTTTGTCTTGCAGCAGGGTTTTGTAATTACTGACCTCCCGTGCTGTGACGGGACGGGACAGGTCACTCCCAGCCAAACAGTCCCAACAGTGGGGATCTGTACATGCCTCCTTTTTTTGTAATATGGGAGCTTCTCTGAAGGGGTCATTTCCCTCCCATGTACTGAAAGGTTAAATCCGAAAAGTAAAAAGTTTAAATTATCTAACATATAAAAGGCTAAAAACAAGCAGCAGTGCTTTAGGGTCTCATAGAAAATAAGACTTCTAGTGCTTTTACTTGCTAATATTAGACCTTTTTTAAAAAAAATCATGATCTTAGTATTTTACCTTAAAATGACCAGCCATTTGCCTAAATGTTACTAGTTTTAGGTAGTGAGGCTTTCCATTTTTAGAAGTGCCAAGGTTTTCCTGTTTTCTGCAGAGCCCAGGGCCAGCTCCAGGGAGGCTCCGGTTCTAGCAGAGCTGAGTTCCCTCCCAGCCCTGCCGCTGTGGAGCTGTTGGAACCGGCAGGGGACCGTCATGCAGGCCCAGGCCCCTTTCCTCATCTGCAACGCTGCTCTCTCTGGTTCCTTCCTCTTGGACTTTGTTTTTCAGAGTTGATCCTTGATCACGTTGTGTGGATGGGAATTTGCCTTTTGTATTGGGTTTTCTGTATTTTTTCCACTGCTTTATTTCAGTGGTGCTTACTGAGTGTGGGAGCTCTCCTGTCTCATCTGCCCTACTCATCAAGTCACCAATTCTGGGAAGAGGTGACTAATGAACACAGGCCCAATACCTACATGTAATAGATGCAAAGAGACTCTGTATGTAGATCAGTAGGTTCCAGTTTTTACCTTTTATTATCTGTCTTAATTTAGGTGCAGCAGATTGAGGAAGAGGTTAGGAACATTTGGGGGGCAGGGGGCCAGGTTCTCAATTTCTCTTCTCTACTAACACTACATAGAGCCAGTTCCCAGACTAGTGACAGTGATTTATCACTTATTTAAAAAATGTTGTAAACCATGCAATTGGTAATCTAAGTTTCTCCACCCATTTCTCATTTAAAAAAATTTGTTAGAACCATGAGTAGATGATACAACATGTATAAGTATCAGAGTATGTGACATTTCTCTGCAAAAGCATTTTGGATTTAGATGCGATTTTTTTGTTTTGTGTTAGATCCCAAGAGCAAGGACTTGCTCTAAGAAGGATGCATGTCACACAGCTCTCTGTTCTCTTTGCTCTGAGAGTGGAACGCTTTTGTTTTTCTGAGCTTAAGTCATAGGGACTTGTTTCCCAGGCCTTCAAAACAGGCCCATCTAATGCCTTTAAACGTGGCATTGCATGAAGGGAAATAAAAATATTGGTACAGCTTGATTTAGAAAGACCATTTTTCAATGACCCTTTCAAACAGCTTCCTGCAAAGCTGCAAACAATAGTTTGGCCAGTCACTCCAGTTGAAGGTCACCCTCACTCAGGGAGGGCCACTGGCTGACCCAACCTGAGACCGACGCCTGCCTGGAAAGCTGCCCGGGTGAGCAGGCCGCCCGACTCAGGGCATTGCCCGTGCGGCCCCCAGCCCTGCCGGGCCCGGCCAGGCCTCAGCCGTCAATCACAAGTCGACTGAGTTCATACTCTGAGGGCACAGACGGGGGTTGGAGCCAACTCTGCTGTTTACTAGCTAAGGGACCTAGTGGGCAAGCTACTGACTAGCTCAGTTTGTTTTTAACATTCAGAGTCACAATAATACCTACACCATTAGGTTTTTTTTCCCCCAAGAATGAAGTGAGATAATCTATGAAGCAAAGAGGTTGTGTATGTAGCCAGCACCAGAGTGACGGCAGCTGGTATTGTCCCTACTACTGCTAATTAGCTGCTGCTGAGTCATCACATCAGTACTGGTGTCTCCTCCTCACTTCTCTCCTAAGAAGCCCAACTTCACATTGATCTGTTGCCATTAGAAGATGTTAAAGAAGAAGTCGCATCTCCCCTGCTCCATTTGCCAAATTGTGTAGGACAAGATGCCTGTCAGTCCTTCCTGCTGCAGCTGCTTAGTATTTGTGTTAGAATTTCGGCTTTGGAGGGCAGCGCCTAGTCTCGTTTTCCTGTAGGGAGAGCAGATGATCTCGAAGATCTCTTTGTCCTTTACATTGTGTGATAAAGTATATGCGTTTCCTCAGCAAGCCTGGGACTGGACACGTTGAACTTGATGAGTCAGGGCTCCTCCAGCTGACCCCTAGTGGCGGGCAACAGTAGAATTAGAGGTAATAGCTTCCTGGGACTTTTCAGAAGGAAATAGGAGGTAAACCATTTTCACGTAGATGTGCGTGAATAACCTAAAGATGCTAAGTGTTTGTAATCAATCGGTGATGGTGCCTTCTGAATACACACACATGCACATACATAAACCTAGCTCTGTTATGACATGCTTTTTAAGTATTTTTCCTGTAATTTGGACTTTCAATTCATTTAGTTTTTGCTACAGTTGAGCGCTTGCTGTGTGCCTAAATTATACTATATGCCAAGGGGAATAAAATTATAATGATGCTTTATGGTTGAATGGCATGTATAGATTCTCAGAATGTCAGAACTGAGGGAGACTTTTAAAACCAGCTGGGCTTAAATCCCACTTGCACCCGGGATTACAGGTGCAGTGGCTCATGCCTATAATCTCGGTGCTTTGGGAGGCTTGAGACAGGAGGATCATTTGAGGCCAGGAGATCGATACCACCCTAGGCAACATAGTAAGACCCTGTCTGTGTGAAAAATAAAACAAGAAATTAGCCAGGCGGGGTGGTGCATGCCTGTAGTCCTAGTTAGTTGGGAAGCTAAAACAGGAGGATGACCTGAACTCAGGAGTTCAAGGTTGCAGTGAGTGATGACCGTGACACTGCACTCCAGCTTGGGTGACAGAGCAAGGCCTTGTCTCTCTGAAAAAAAAAAAAAAAAAACAACAAAAACCATCTAATCTAACCCTGTCATTTTTCAGACAGGACACTGAGGCCATAGTAGGTGTGTTGGTAACCTACTATCAATCCCAGTGACTGGGCTCCATCTCCCGTCCCTTCAGGATGGCCGGCTGCCTCTCTTCCATGATCTCACTTCATCTGGACAGCAGCAGCCTTTACAGGCACAGTGGACAGTTCTGTCTCCACATTTCCCAGGGGTGGGGGAGGTCCAGGTGATGGAGAACCAAAACCCAGGTCTTCTAAGAGCGTGACTTGCAATAAAACAGCTTTGGGCAGCTAGTGCTAGTCTCTTCCAGCAGAAGGGACAGAGAATGCAGGAGGGGCTGGAGAGGAGGTACGGTTCCAGGCTCCAGATGTAGACACTATCAGGGAGCATCCAAAGGTGAAGGGACATGCTGTGGTCCGAGGGCTGCCTGGACACTGTCAACCAAGCGGGTGGTCCACGGGGTTGTTGTGGGAGCCAAGAGGAACAAGGATAGAGAACGGGTATTGGACACACCCTTCCTTTAGGCTCCGTGTCAAAATTGATTGCTTCAAGAATCTTAACTTGTAAAAATATACTTAAAACTACTCTTTTTTAAAAAAAACACACATAGACACAATGTGTTCTTTTAAAATTATCAGAATGAGATTCTTTAGATCCTCTAGTTAATTTTTTCCCCACACTTAGTCCTTCATGTAGTTGGAGCTTAATTTGAAAACGATAGTGAGTGGTCAGCATTCACATATCTGTGTAGGTTTTTGTTCTTTATAGTGGGTTGAGTCAGATCAGTGTCTAATCATGATTAAATGCATTATAATCACTTTCCTGGCTATGTCCCTGTCAACAGGAAGCTGGCTGTTTTTTCCTTGAAAGGGCCGGTGAGCAGAAATTGGGGAGAGGGGGTGCATACATCTGTGGAGCTCAAGGCTGGCTGTGTGGAGGCTGCCCCAGCTGTCCGCCTGCTCCTCTTCCTGAGCTGAGTGTCTGGGACCCACCAACCAGAGGGAGGAGGTGGAGGAGCAGGATGAAGGGGTGCAGAGGATGGAGGTGCACAGAGATAGAGTGGCCCTCTGAGCTGCACGGACCCTGTACAGAGGGGTCCTTCCCTTAGAATCAGGGGAATCTGAGCAACCTATGGCCAGTCTACAGGTCAAATCCGGCCCACAACTTATTTTGATAAATAAAGTTTTATTGAAACACAGATGTGCCCATTCATTTAACTGATGATGTCTGTGGCTGCTTTCACACTATGTCAATAGGTTAAATCATTGCAACAGAGATGGTATAGCCCACAAAGCCCAACTATATATTATTTTGTCTTTTACAGAGAGAGTTTGCCAATTCCTGCCCTAGATCAGTGGTGCTTGGCTATTGCCCCTTTAAGTATGAGAGGAAAGCTGTGTGCCCTCATCTCCCAAAAATGCACAGTGTACCTATACGCACTGTTGGATTTCCACATTCTCCATGGAGCCCTCAGGTTCATACCTCTGGACCCTGGGAGAGGTAGGATTCATTTCTCCACGTGAGAAATGTGGAAATATCTTCCCCCATTGGCAGAATGGTGGCCGCATGAGGAAATGTTTCTAATCCTGGGACAGATCGGCCTCTCCCAGTGAGGCACAGTGCCCGGGGGCTGCGGGAGGGCCACATATGTGGTTAGATTCCAGTTGATTGTACACAACACTGTGTCTCATCGGCACAGAAACAGCATCCTTCAGTTTTCTTTCTGTGGCTTATGGTTTGATCCCACATTGGCTATTCTAAGGGAATTACCTGATTTGTGGAGCATCTGTGCTCCCATTCTTAATCCTCCTCTTTCTAGAACCATTTCCTTCCTGGGTAACTTCAGACCATATTTAGGTCTCCCTGAACCTGCAATATGCTGGCACTTGCCCTGCTTTCAACTCTTTGCTACTCTCCTATTTCTCTTCCATCTGTTACTGGCAGTTTTCTTAACTGTAAATTCTCCTCCTACACAGCCAGCCTTCGTCCCTGCTCCTCTCCCCTTAACTCTTAGGAGCCTGACCCTGTCCCAGTTAATCTAGCAGATCATAGCTTCCCTTCGCCCACGCCTGACCTTACCCAAAGCATTTTTGTTTTTTTAAAAAAATGGCTGCTTTCTGTCGTTAAAAATGATTGTGAAATAGTTTTATGTAGAATTAAAAATCGTATATGCAATTATCCATTTTTTGGTAATCTCTGTATACTTATTGTAATAATGAAAACATATCAATTTTAGGTTGAAAAGTATTTTTTAAAATTTTACAGCCACTTGGATACAGCGATATGAACATAGGAGTGAGAAAAGGAAATGAACCATGCCTGGGGCTTGTCTTATCCAGGTCACCTGAGCCAGGCAGGGAGTCTGCAGCTGCTGCTGGCTTGGACTCACGATGGCTGGGTTTCACTGGTGCTCCCTTGATGGTTTGATTAATTTTTCTTCATCCTCTAAAAGTTGGGTTACTCCTTCTTAGTCTCCTAGTCTATTCTGGATTTATGGAGGAAAATAACAGAAATCGTATATAACGTCCATGGGGATCACAAACTCGGGCAGGGGCCAAGGCAGGGCCTACACAGGGAGGAAGAAAGGTCCTTTCAGTGTAGGCAGTTGTTCATGTTCGAGTGTGCACAGGGGAGCCAGGTGTACTTTGGCTGGGATAAGTCCCCACTCGCCATGTTTCGCTAGGACTTCTATTACCATCAACTAGAGAGAGTTTTGCTGGACTGCCACGGCGGCTTGTGAAAGATGAGCTGGTTTTGTGAGCTTGTCTGGCCCGTGATTTAAGTGTAGTGTGCTCATGTCAGAACTTTTCCCGAGGTGGCATCTGTCCTGGAGATGCCCAGTTTCCTCTGGGAGGACCCCTGGAGTTTCCAGTTCTGGTAGTGGCAGAGTAGCTCGTATCAGAATCACCTTCCCTCAAATAACAATATAAACTCTGCATAAAATGCATGCAAGTATTTGAAGGTGCCGAAGTGTAGCCAAGCAGTAGAAACTGGAGTATCTTCAACCTTTGAAAGAAGGAACGAGCAATGGGTGAGATCCACATCCACATGGCTTCTCCCTGAAGCTGTCTGGGCAGCTAGAGCTCAGGCAGAACATGGAGGTCTTTGGAGGGATAGTGTGAATTTTCTCTCCCTTTTTTCTTGGTCAGTCTAATTTAAAGTTTCTCAGTTTTTACTAAACTTTCCAAAGAACTTTCAGTTTCATTGATTTTTCTCTCTTGTTTTTCTATCATCTATTTCATTAATTTCTGCCGAAATTTTTATGTTTATTTCCTTCTCCTTGCTTTGGGTTTAGTTTGCTCTTTTTCTGACGTACTTAAGGTGCAAGCTTAAGTTTTAGGTTTGAGATCTTTCTTCTTTACTGACATAAAGAAGATATAGCTGTAAATATCCCCGTAAGAATGCGTTAGCTAAATCCCGTAAGTTTTAGTATGTTGCATCTTCATTTTCATTCATCTCAAAGTGTTTTTAGGTTTCCCTTATGATTTTGTCTTTGACCCATTGGTTATTTACAGATGTGTTGTTTAATTTCCACATATTTGTGAATTTCCAAAATTTCTCTTTTTATTGATTTCTAATTTCATTATATATTACTGTGGTCAGAAAGTACATTTTGTTTGACTTCAATCCTTGTAAATGTATTGAGGCTTGTTTTAGGAGCTAGCATATGGTCTAACCTGGAGAATGTTCTGTGTGCACTTCACAAGAATGTATTCTGTTTTTGTTGGGTAGAATTTTCTGTGGATGTCTGTAGGTCTTGGTCTATGTTGTGTTCAAGTTATTTCCTTGTTGATCTTCTAATTGTTTTACCCGTTATTGAAAGTGGGTATTGAACTACCCAATATTGTTGTTGAATTTTCTGTTTCTCCCTTAAATTCTGTCAGGTTTTGCTTCATGCATTTTGGGGCCCTGTTATTAGGTACATGCACACACACCCATACAAAAACATATATATAAAAATAATGGCTGTGTCTTTTTGATTGATTGACCTTTTTAATATTATAAAATGTCTCTCTTCCTCTCTAGTAATAGTTTTTGCTTTAAAGTCTCCTTTTCTGATATTAATATAGTCACTCCAGCTTTCTTATAGTTGCTGTTTGCAGGATAGTATCTATTTGCATCTTTGAATCTTAAGTGTGTCTCTTGTACATAGTATATATAATGGATCCTGGGTTGTTGTTTTTTCTTTTTCTTTTCTTTCTTTCTTTCTTTCTTTTCTTTTCTTTTCTTTTTTTTTTTTTGAGACAGAGTTTTATTTTGTTACCTGGCTGGAGTGCAGTGGCATCATAATAGCACACTGCAACTTCAAACTCCCAGGCTCAAGCAATCCTCCAGCCTCAGCCTCTCAAGTAGCTAGGACTACAGGCATGCACCATCATGCCCAGCTAATTTTTTCTATAGTTTTGTAGAGACAGGGTCTTGCTTTTGCTCAGGCTGGTCTTGAACTCCTGACCTTAAGCAATCCACTCACCTCAGACTCCCAGAGTGCTAGGATTACAAGCATGAGCCACCACACCCAGCCAGGACCCTGTTTTTTTTATCTAGTTTCATAGTCTCTGCCTTTGTATTAGATTGTTTAGTCCATTCATATTTGATGTTAATACTGCTGTAAAGTTAAAAATCAAATTTTATATTTTGTTTTCTATGTCTTTTGTCATTTTTTGTTCCTCTGTTCTTTATTACTGCTTTCTTTTGCATTAAGTGAATATTTTCTAATAGAAGTGGCATTTTGATTTCTTTAACAATGTTTTTCACTATACTTTCTTGAGTTATTTTCTTAGTGGTTGCTGTAGTGTTTATCATATAAATCTTAACTTACCAGATTTATACTAACTTATTTCAAATTTATACTCTAATTCAGAGTAATAATGACTCAATTTCCATAAGATATAGAAACATTACTACTATATAGCTGTATTTCGTCTTCCCTCTTTTTGTGCTGTTGTTACACATATTACATCTATATATGTTGCACACTGAAGTATGCATTGTTATAATTGTTTTTTTATGTATTTTAAAGATTAGAGAAGAAAGTAAAGCAGTATATATTTATGGAGTTAGCTATATTAGCTTTTTTTCTTGCTATGCCTGGTTTTCATTTGTTCCTGTGTATTCGAGTTTCCATTTGGTATGTTTCCTTACTCCAATATATCTCTGCTCCCACCCTGCTCCTCTGTGCTGTTAATTTCAACCATATTACATTTCTGTAGGTTATAGGCCTGACAGTACAATTGTATACATGTTGTTTTATACACTTACTTTTAAAATCAGTTAAGAGAATGAAGGAAAAGAAAATATGCATTTATAGTATCTTTTATAATTACTTTTAGTGGTGCTTTTTTTTTTTTTTTTTTTACAAGAGTTCGAATTGGTCTGGGGTCCTTGCTTTCAGCCTAAAAATTTTTCTTTAGGATGTCTTCTCAGGCAGGTCTATAAAAAGCAATAATTCTCACAGTTTTTGTTTGTCTAGGAATGTATTCCATCCTCATTTTTGAAAAATAGTTTTCCTGAAAATAAAATTGGTTGAGTTATTTTCTTTCAGCACTTTGAATATGCTGTTTCCCTGCCTCTGGCCTCCATTGTTTCTGATGAAAATTGAGCAGTTATCTTATTGGGAGCACCTGACTTCTGAAAGCTTGCTGTATTGCTGGCGCCTGGAGGCCACCATATTTACTGAATGGGGCATTTCACTTACTGGGTTTCTGAAAAGTGACTTATACTTCTGTAGTGTCCCAAAGCTGATCTGGCTTTAGTGACACTGTGCTTGAGGAGACTTGATTTCTATGGCATTATCCTGCATAAAGTCCAACTAAACCTTTCACATGGTTTTAGCAAAAAGAAAATGAAAAGGAGAAGGCATCATGACATTCTAGAAAGACCAAGGACTTTATAGTGAGAAAGACCTGAGTTTGACTCTCAAATAATAGATGATGAAATCAATTTAGTGAATTTCACCTAGTGTTTGTTTCAGTATACAATCAGCCCTCCACATCCCTGGATGCAACCAACCACAGATTGAAAAAAATTTCTTTTTTAATTGTGTCTGTACTGAACATGTACAGGCCTATTTTTCTTGTCATTATTCCCTAAATAATATAATGTATTACGTAGCATTAACGTTGTGTTAGGTATTATAAGCAATTGTGTATGGGAGGATATGCCTAGGTTATAGGCAAATACTATGCCATCTTATATCAGGGGCTTGAGCATCCATGGATTTTGGTATCTGAGGGAGGTCCTGGAACCAGTCACCCACACATTCTGAGGGACAACTGTCTATGTGTATATATATGTGTGTGTGTGTGTGGATGTATCATGGATGAATGGGTGGGTGAGTGGGTGGATGGATAGATTGATGGCAGGCAGAAAAATGGAATATACCAGGTTGCCATATAAAAATGTATTTGTTGCTATGAGTCATGGTCAAAAATGTTTGAAAGCTCCTGTCCTAGTCCATTTATTGGCTTGGAAGAGGGCCTGCTGTGGGATTTTTCCAGTATTGGAAGGGGCTCTGTTTGTCCTTGATTATATCCTAAGCATTTTTCTCTCCTGCCTCCTTAGACTCTTAGCTGTTTTTAACTTTTCAACAGGACAAAAATTTGCCCAACTCATTGCCATCCCTTCAAAATTGTTGCCTGTAGACACTACTTCGTACAAACTCTCACACAGCCAAGGTGACAGGAGTTATATGCAATTTCCTCTCTTTTTCATTCTACCCTCGAATGCCTCTCTTATCAGGAAATGCTAACGATGAGTTCGTTAGAAACTTTCAATTCACATTTTAAGCTATTCTGAGACTTTATATGAATGATTCATTCATTCGTTTCTGGAGAGCATGACTTTGTATTCAGCAAAGTTTGGACAAGTCAGTAATTGTAAATGAAACAGAAGGGCAGGCAGGTGAAACTCTTTTTTGCCAAATTGTTGAACACATTTATGCTGGATGTTCTCAGTAAGAAAAATTATCCTGATTGAGGTGGTTATTAAAGCTTGCTTTGCCAGAAAATAATGCAGCGGAGAGTTCTGTCAAATTGTTAACTATGCCTTTAGAATGAGTGATTCCTACAGCTGGTAAAATATTTTTTGATTAACCTTCAGGAGGCATTGAAATGATGAAGCTTAGGCTTTAACCAGATTTTTTGGGGAATGTACCCAGCCTTGTTTCAGAGATTTTGCTTTATCTTTGTAGAAATTCAGAAGAGTGCACTGACATCCCTTAGGAGCGTTAGCCAAGACCACCTTCCAGATCCTGGACTTGGTGTCCCACCGCACTCCACCTGTGCCACCACCCTATTCCTTCCCATGCCCTAAGCCTGTCCCATATAACTCTTGTTCATGAAGTGCAGGATCATTTTAACATGCAGGATTAATTAGGTTGGAAGAAAACAGCCAAAGAAAACCAAGTAGCACCTCACATGTGAGTGACTCTAAAATTACCTGCCTTCTTGTTGCATTTGTCAGCAGCTTCCTACACAAGAAGACAGTCCAGAGATCTATTTCAGGGGCTTGGTGGCACACTGTTGAGTCACGGAGCATCTTCCCAATGTGTCTAGCTCTGGGGATCCTCAGGGATCAAAAGTGCCCAGAACGAAAGCAAGATGCCAGCATTTACAGTCTCAAGGCTTGAACCTGGGAGAGAGGGTAACAAGTTCTGGGTTTTTTCCTGAATCCCACCATTAGCACCAGATACTGGGGAAGCATTAGAGCCTTTCTCCACAATCACAAATTGTGAGGCTGTGTCGTAGCTAAGCTTCTCTATGCTGTGAGCTTGTTCTTCCCTCCCTCTCTCCACTTGCCTAAAACTGCTGGTGGGAGAATGAATCACTGCATATTGATTGTTCACTTTGTTTCTCTTTACCCCCACACATTCTCGTTATGCACTTACTCTGTGTGGATATATTTGTGAATAAGAGGGGAAGAAGTAGCAAGTATCTTTGTGCTTCATTTCAGGATGTGGCAGGGACACATTTTGATGGTTTGGGTGCTTCATTTATTGGCAGCTCAATCAGCTTTTTATTTATGAAAAAGAATTAATATATCGTTTGTGTGTGAGAGAGAGAGAGAGACAGAACATGAATAAAATTTACACCGATGAACTGGTATTTATACTACGGCTAGAAAAGTGAAATTTCTAGAATCTTTGAAAGCCAGGAGAAAAATTAAAACGTATAAGAGTTATAAACCGGCCTCTCTAATTTCATTTGTTTCAGTCCCTCCTTTGTGTTGTTACCAAAGTGACACAAGTTTGAAACACAAGTGTGATCCTCCTTCCCCTCCTTAGAGTTGCTTCCGTGGGAGTGAGAGCAGCGTGGTGGGGGTGGGGTCAGGACGGTAGACGTGCACTTGGGTCCTGGCTCAGCCGTTTACCCTCTGGGTGACCTTGAACCCATTACTTAACCCCTTCAGCCCTGTGTTACTCATCTGTCCAGCGAGGATAGTGATGCCTCCTCCCTCGCAGAGCCATGATATATAGATCCCATCACTCCACGGGTATGAAGAGCCTGCACGCGGCACATGGTGAGCATGCTAATCAATTTCGTGCTGCTGTGGCTGCGTGTCATTGTCATGCAGCGTCTCCTCCAGGCCTGCCACACTCTCGTGGCATCCACGGTATGGCCCCTCGCCAGGCTGTCAGCTTGATTTTTGTAACCCTTCTCTTTTCCTCTCTGTCTGGTTTGGTTTTTAGTTCACCCATACCTAGGGTGTTGGAAGGAGCCAGAAAATCCTGCCAAACTAACACCAGGCAGTTTGGCTATTTTTAAGTGCCTCTGGC
The DNA here is from genome assembly GCA_008750895.1 of Mirza zaza. Taxonomy (NCBI): domain Eukaryota; kingdom Metazoa; phylum Chordata; class Mammalia; order Primates; family Cheirogaleidae; genus Mirza; species Mirza zaza. Next base: position 24,185 of record VSMD01122357.1, read on the forward strand.
CAAAAATTCAATGGGAAGAAAGCTTGACTAAAAGGTAGTTTGGGTGGTTGGCTTCCCAGTTCTCCCATTAGCACAAAAAAATTGAGAACCAGTGAGCGTCAGAACATTCTCCAAACTGAGAGTGCGCTTTCAGGAACTGCACCTGTAGTTCTGATTGCCGTGGAGTGTCAGGGAGTGAAAAATGGCAGGTTGCTTCATCCCTAGCTGCCCGCGCAGTAAAGAACAATCAAATCTATGCGGTCTGCAAATCTGTGTGAAATAAAATAGGAAATATGCAGGCTTTAAAGACTAGGATTTGGCATGATGCAAATCAAAATAAAATGTCGTGAGTCACCAGTACTTTCACCCGCAGCTTTGAAGTCTTTATGACCCTGGCTGCTGAGGAAGGCAGGCTGCGTAAACACCATTCAGAATAGCTGGAGGCCGGAGTTTCTTAAGAGAAATGGCCACAAGAGCAATTTCCCTGAGGGCCCATAAGTACTAATTCTGTTTAATGGGCAAGTTCCTAAGTCACTCTGGGTTCTTCATAGAAATATGTATGGGAAGTTCTGGGAGCCTGACAGTCTAGAGCCAGTCTAAGAGAGAACCAGTCTGCAGTGTTTACAGGCAGACTGAGAAAATGGGTCCCTAGGGCTTAAAACATATGTGGGTGTTTCATGTAAGAGGGTAGGAGTGGGGAGCTAATGTAAACTGTCGGCTTTGTTCTAGTCCATTTGAATGTAAGTACCTGAATAAGTGTTAACCCTCCCTTTTGTGTCAGCTTTCTCTCTTTTCCATCTTCCTTTCCCTGTCCCTAACCTTTTTGTTGCCATATGTGACTTCCGACACCTCAGGGGTAAAAATGTTCTTACTAATCAGTTGTATCCTGGGGTGGTTTGTTTGGGGTTGGAGGCGGTCTCTCTCCCCTCTGTCTTACCCATTCTTTGAGCCTATTTCTCTGAAAACATCAAAGAAGAAAGAAGACAGTAGAAAGGGAAGAGCTGAGGGTGGCTAAATCAACATGGTTTTTCTTAGGAAATAAGTTATCATCATCTTACAAGCTGGGGGCAGATGCTTTTTTTTTTTTTTTTTTTACAAGTTAAATGTAACATTCGTGGTTGACATTTCCTGGAGAATTTTGGGTTCAGCATTTCAGAAGGAAGTGCCAGCTGAAACTCTAGGTTCTCTCTCTCTTTATTACTGACATGGGCCTTAGGTGATGTAAAACCTTAGCGTCCACGTTGACTGCCAGCCACGGCGTGGCCTTCCCAGTGTGTCTGCTCTGACGTTTGGGTTGTTTTGCTCTGCCTGCAACCTTCCTCGGCTCTCCTGAAATAGCCACAAAATCCTCAAACTCGTTGCTATTTTCGGCCCAGCTTCCACTTAGAATAATTAGTTTCAATCATTACTCACAAGTTTAGTGCCTAATTTGGAAAGAAGTACTTACTTTATTTGCCCTAAAACTGTCTCTTTTTTTGAGCTTCAAAGAGCTAGCATTCCAAGAATTACTGGGCTGGGTGCTTCTGTCCTGCGTGCTCCGTAGCCATGTGTGGAGAGAACTCTTACATCCTCCCTGTCTAGAGGTGGCCTGCCCAGTCCCCAGGCTGGGCACTGACCTCCTGTCCCCCCCTGACCGAGGGTTCCACAAGGGACACCCAACGTGACAGCTGTAGCTGAGAACAGCACCTGGTGCGTGCAGAAATCCTCAGTGTTTGTTAAATGAAAGAGCAGTTCCTCTGCTTCACCTGCAACCTCTAACCCATCACCCACGTCACTTTTTTAAATTATTGAAGTATGACTCACATAACATAAAATTAGTCATTAGCCATTTTAAAGTGAACAATTCAGTGGGCATTTAGTGCAGTCACTATGTGTGGAACCTCTGTCTAGTTCCAAGACATTTCCATCACCTAAAGAGGAAACCTCATATCTACTAAGCAGCCTCATATCTACTAAACCTCATATCTACCCCCTCTCCCCAAGCCCCTGGCAACTACCGATCTGTATCTGTCCAAAATGGGATTTTCCTGTTCTGGATGTTTTGTGCAAATGCAGTCTTACAGTAGGTGGCCTTTTGTGTCTAGCTTCGGTCACTTAGTGTAATATTTTCAAGGGTCATCCATGCTGCAGCATGTATCAGTACTTCATTTCTTTTTAGGGATGAATAATATTTTATGGACATACTATATTTTGTTTATTTTTTGTTTTGATAGGCATTTGGGTTGTTTCCATCTCCATCTTATTGGCTATTGAGAATAGTGCTGCCATAAACATTCATGTACTATGTTTGTTTGAATACCTTTCTTACTCCTTTTGGGCCAAGTCACATGAACTCCTGATTATCTCTCAAGTTTGCTCTCTCTTCTCCCCCAAGTCAAGCTACCCCCATCTCTTACAGCACTACCCACCTGGTATTTTTGTGACCAGCTGACCCTTGCCCAGCCTGTACTCTATACTGCAGCCCACAGCCTTTTCAAAATGTATGTACCCTGCTCACACCTTGCAGTGATTCTAGGATTGCTCATAGGATAAGGCACAAGCTTCTTTTAGGGAATATGGGGACCTGCATGGCCAGGCCCCTCTGTGCTGTAGCCACAGTGGCTCCTGTGTCCTAGGAACTCTCCATGCTTTGCCCCACCACAGGCCCTTTGCACATGCTATCTCACTGCCTGAAATGCTCTCCCCTCCTCTTGGCCTAATTAACTCCTCCTATCCTTGCGTTCTGAACTCAAGCATCACCTTTAGGGGGACGTTTTCCTCAGTGAGGTCAGACTCCCTCCCCCAACCTCACCACCATCCTGGATGCCCACAGGCCACTGAACCACTCCTATGCGACACAGGTCCCAGCTGTAGCTTTACATATGGGTGATTATTTGATTAATAACTGTGTGCCTCCAGCTCCACCCCCACACCTTCATCCCAAGACTGTAAGCTTGGGTTGGGCAAAGGAACACATCTCTTTTGGTCACCATTATAGCTCCAGAATTGCTATGGACTGAATGTCTGTGTCTCCTCAAACTTCATATACTGAAGTCCTAACCCCCAATGTGATGGCACTTGGAGATGTTGGGTCTTCGAGTAGTAGTTAGGTCATGAGACTGCAGCCTTCATCAATGAGATGAGTGTCCTTATAAGAAGAGACTTAAGAGAGGTGGTCTTGCTCTGTCTGTGTGCCGTGTGAAGACACAGGAAGAAGGCAGCCATCTGCAGACCAGGAAGCTGACCCTTGCCAGGAAAAGAATCGGATGGAACCTTGATCTTGGACTTCTAGGCTGCAGAACTATGAGAATTAAATATTTATTGTTTGAGCCACCCAGTCTCTGGTATTTGTTATAGCAGTCCAAACCAAGACAAGAACCTAGCCCAGGATGGCCACCTAGTTGGTGCTAGTTAATTTTTACTGCATGATTGGATGAATCCATTCTCCTCTTCATGAGAGAATATTAGCAACCACAGTTTCCTGTCTCTCTCCATATGTGCTGGGCTTTATTTTAGGGGGCTCCACCTCCCAGCATGCAATGTCCTAGCTCCTGCCCCCACCACTACTCTTGCCTACTTCCTCAGCTGGTGAATTTTGGAAATTGTGTGGAATGTTGAAGGCAAGATCTGTCTCTCTGTGGTCTAGGATGGAGGGAGCTGCCTGAGTCTAATAACTAGGAGAACATGTAGAGAGACTTGCTGGGTCCCAGGCCTGTGCTTCCTGTTTTAGAAATAGCAAACTCATAGAGTAGGAATGATTCTTTTCCCCTTGTTATAGATGGGGAAACTGAGGCACAGACCAGGTGAGTCATTTGCCCAAAGTCAAAACTTTTGGTAAGTGGGAGATCCAAAGTTTGAATCCAGGCAGCCTTTCTCCTGAGTCTATCTTTCTAGCCTCACTATGGAATAATGAATGGACCCCACTTAAGCATTCAGGATGTGGAGGGACTCTTCTCCATAGAAGAGAAATCCATGTGACAGCAGTGGTGTTTGCTGCTGGAGTCTGGGTGGGTCTGTTTAAAGCACACAGAGTGGACTGTAGACATTTCCACCGGTTCTGGCTTGGCAATTCCACAGTCCTTCCACACAGAGAGACCAAAGTACTCAGCTTGCTTGGGGCTTCACACATACCTGAGTGTCCTAACGAATACAGGTTAACATCAGGACAAATTCTCTAAGGAGCCGTTTTATTATGAACAAAGCTAGAGGGGTAAAAAATTAAGGTGAGGATTGTTTATCTTCAGATAAAAGAAACTAAGCTATTTATGAAGACCCTCCCTGTTCTGCCAGCCAGAGATTACAAAGAGTCAAGCCAGGCATGGGGGACTGTGGCTGTAGTCCCAGCTACTTGGGAGGATTGCTTGAGCGTGGAGTTGGAGACCAGCCAGGGCAATGTAGTGAGACCTTGTCTCTTAAAAAAAAAAAAGAGAGAAGAAAAAAATAGTCATGTCCTTTCTGATCATACATTTTAGGGGGTTAGTGTCCTTGGCCATTCACTGTCTAGGTCTGTAGACCTAGACAGCACACCACCTGTTTATCACAGGTACATATATTAAAACAAAACAAAAACAAACTCCTAATTTATTTAGAAACACAGACATTATAATTTGAAGCTATAACTTAGGATTTTTTTTTAACATGTAGATGAAAATCATTTTGAGCCTCTGAGGCCATAATGGGTGAGATTTTATTGCTACCTTAGGTGATTTTAGAATGTTTATAGTAAAATAAAATGAATCTTAAAAAGGTAGACATTCCTTCTAACCTTCAGCACCAAGGGGATGGCATGCTATACAGTGGCATGTTAGATGGCCCAAGAAGCGATTTTTGAAGAGTTTGTAATAATATCACACAGTATAAGTGGGAAAAGCAGAACACAAAACTGTGTGTCTGTGTCTATACGAATAGACAGATAAACCAAATTGATAAAATGCTTCGGAAACAGCCTAGAAGGAGTTCCACCAAAATGATTAGCTATGGTGGTGTTTGAACAATGTTATTAATATTAATTTTTTTCTTTATAAATTATTCTGAGCTTGTATATATTTATAGCAGGACATAAACCTCAATTTAAAGAGAAAGAAAGAAAGCCCACAGAATTACTGTCAAAGTCTTAACTCCCATCTAGGATTGAGAGTCTCAGCATCCAAAGACCTTTGGAGAAGAAAAGAACCTTTGGAAACATTCCTAAAGGACAAAGTCAGTGATGTGCATGGCACTGAGGATGATGGGGACAGTGTGGAGTGGAGAGCCCTCCAGAGTGCTTTTGTGCCCCCTGCGACTCCCTTCCTGGTCCTGATCTGACTTCAGTCTCCACCAACTCCCCAACTCCTTGCACTCACTTTTATGATGGCCCTTGCAAAAAAAGTTTTAATTGCCCTTGAAAGGCATTTTTGTTTTGTTCATTTTGTTTTTGATGTCTCCTTCACTTTTTTTTTTTTGTTTTGAGGCAGAGTCTCACTCGGTCGCCCATGCTAGGGTGCCGTGGGGTCAGCCTAGCTCACAGCAACCTCAAACTCCTGGGCTCAAGCGATCCTGCTGCCTCAGCCTCCCTAGTGACTGGGACTACAGGCATGTGCCACCATGCCCGGCTAAGTTTTTGTATTTATTTTTAGTTGTCCAATTAATTTCTTTCTATTTTTAGTAGAGACGGGGTCTCGCTCTTGCTCAGGCTGGTTTCGAACTCCTGACCTTGAGTGATCCTCCCTCCTCGGCCTCCCAGAGTGCTAGGATTACAGGCGTGAGCCACTGCACCCAGCCCCATTCACTTATTTTTAACTGTCTTGTTCCGGAGCCACATGATTGGTATCTTCTGGGCACACGTGGAGATTAAGAGAACCAGCAGTGTGACAGGAGTGCATGTGGGTGCCACTTCCCTCGCTTCTGTAAAAGCAGCCAATAATTAGCTGGTTGTGGGGGCTGAGCAAATGTCTGTTTGTTTGCTTTTGTCTTCCTCTGCATAATAAGAATGTTTCAACAAGGATGGATGGTCATCCACAATTCCTTGCCAGCCCCCTAGGGGAGAAGCATGTGAGGAGCTGCCCTAGAAGTGGCGCATGGTGACTGAGGAGCTGGAAGCCTATCGCTTCTCTCTACAAAGATTGGCGGGGCAGGAGCTTTTGGAGCAGGGCTCCCCTAGAGGCTCTGAATGCCCAGCCGCAGGACATGGGCACAGCCTGCCAGTTCCTGTCTCCTCCTGGGAGGAAGGCTGTCTGATGGCTGACCTCCCTGTGAGCTGGTCATCGAGGCTTGTGTGACCTGAGGCATCAGTGACGAAAGTGACCTCAGTAGGGTGGTGGCTGTGCAGATTTTAGGTCAAGAGAACTCGGAAGCTGGAAGGTGTGTGCTGCATGTGCACACACCGTCTCATGGGTCAGTTGGTCTAGTTTGCGTTTTCTTTTTTTTTTTTTTTAATTTTTTAAATAAGCGCCACATGTAAAGTTTGCGTTTTCTGAGTGCATTAGAGTTGGCCATACCTGGGTCTTCATCCTGCCTGGTCCACTTCCTGGCAGTGAGAAACACAGCCATGTTACTTTTCTGAGCCCTGGTTTCCTGGAGCGTCAAATGGGATTATTATTACCTGCCTGGAGGGGTTGTCATTAGGACTGAATGTGACCATTATGGGAAGTGCCTGCCATCTTACTTGGCACTTAGTAAACACTGGTTCCCTTTCCCTCCCATTCCTCCTCCTGGCTCTGTGTTTTACAGGATCTAGAAGCAAACCTGGTTTAAGTTGTTGGCCACTTGTGTCTTACCACTGCTGGGTTTACCCAAGTTAGCCTTGTAGGATCACTCCCTGCTAGAAGGAAGCTCTTATTACAGGAAGTTGAGCAAGGGGTCTTTAGGGGGACTGGGGGACAGACGAGGAAAGCTGACGCCACTTTTAGAAGGGTGGACTCCTTGTTTGGGGGAACTAAGCCTTTGGAAAATTAACCCAACATCCTGTTGGTGGTGTCAGCTTCTCCATGGAGTTCACGCAACAATTATCACAGAGGAGGGAGAAAGGAGTTGGAATGTTCGTGAGAGTCTTGTATTTCCCCTCCCGGTTGTACGCTCACAGCCCCCACCTTTACCTGGTCTCCCTCCTCTCCTTCCGGAGTTCTAGAATCACACAGTTTTAGAACTAGAGGGACCCATGGGGCAGGGTCATCTTCTCCCATGCCTTCACTTTACACATGGGGAGACTGAGGCCCAAAGATGCTCAGTGACATTCGTGAGGTCCCAGAGCTCCTCCAGGCTCCTCTCCGTCCAGCCCATGGAGGTGGCCCTCTGAGGAAACTCTCGGGGCGATGAGGAAATAGCCTATTTCTTTCTCTCAGTGTTGGAAAGGGACAGTTGCTCACGGAGCCTCCGAGTGGCGGAGGGAACGCCCTCCCTGTTCTCCCTCCTCAGGCTCCTGGGCGTGAGGGAGAAACGGACTCAGTGCTGTGTGAGGGTCCAAAGTGGCACATTGCCCTCTGCCCCACCTCAGGCCTGTCCCCCCGGGATGTGCACCTGCTTTGCATTGGCGCAAAGGCGGCCACACCTCGTCCCTGCTCTGTGGGAAGGGAATAAGCCCTTCTCTTTCAAGGGCATAAGCCGAGGAGCAATCTCCTCCTCTCCCGTGAAGACTGAGGGAGAACGGAGGTTGAAATCTTCTTTGGTTTTGCTTTATGTCCATACCACATGCCGTGTGCGAGTCCCTCTCTGCCCGGACGTGTGCCTGCACCCGTACTGCCTCTAATAACCATGCAGGCGCTGAGATTGCTCCCTGTAGGCCATATGGCCTTTCAAACTATCAACGTCTTGATATTTTAAATATCCTAGAAAAACTTTGTAATAGGCTCATTTGTTATATTTAGAAGGCCAAACATGGTTAATATTTAGTTTACACTTACATGTAATTTTGGCTTTTGCATTGCTCAGTTTTCTTGCAGGGTACGTTGACATTTTTTAATGACTCTAACCATTGCTTGGCTTCACCCTCCGTGTGACTATTTACAGATATCTGCAGGTGTCGTGGTTTCTAATATTGGCTGTAACATTCCCCAAGTGCTTGAAGATCCTGGCAAGGATGACCCTTTGCTTACCGTGAACATTTCTAAAAATGTTCTCTCTGTCCTTTGTCCTGTTTCCGATTGTATTCAAATGAGAGTTCAGCCTCTTGACCTTGCATGACCTATGATGGGGCTTCCTTCTCCTTTGGTGGCAGTTTATCTTTTTAAGGAGAACTCACCTGTGCTTCTGCACGCACCAAAATAGATTGCATTTTCAATCACCGCCGCTGAGAGCACAGAGGAAATTGGTTGTTACCGTGTGGAAAACTCATTGTTCAAGGGAAGTCACGTCCAGAGTCAGGAAAGCAAGTGAAACACCCAACTTTGGGAAGCCAAAGCAGCTTCATCTGGGAATTTGACCCAGAGTGTTCAAAGGGAAAATAGGTCCTCCTCACCCTTCCAGGAAGCAGGATGCGGACAGCCATTTGGAGTTCACTTTAAAATGCCTGCCAGTCCGCGTGGTGTTCGGTCTGCAGCTAACCGCGTGGCCACCACTGGCGACACATCTTTATAAACTGCTCTCGGAGCCCCGGGTTCTGTTTTAACTTCACTGCAAGGGGACGACCAAAGGACCTCTGAGCTTGTGGGGAGCTGGACAGGCCACCAAGTGAAGTTGGAACACCTTTATCATTTTTATTTCCCCGTCAGTACCAGATGATTTTGGGAATATTCTTTTCAGAAAAGGGAAGAGGTCAAAGTAAGGGAAAAAGTCTAAGGGTCCACAGGCAAAAATCAGTTGGTTTCAAGCCTTGGAACCGTCTGTCACTGCAGAGATGAGCAGAATCAGCTGACGCAGGGCAGACCCGAGATGCAGCACATCCCAAGGTCACAGCCAAGGTAGCTGTGTCTTTTAGGACTTGGCATTTCCAGATGCCAGCAGCTTGGGCACCTTGTAGATTGGAGGTAAGATGTCTGACTTGGAGGCCCCTCGTTGCTGAGCCCAGGGTGGGTGGTGGTGATCGAATGCTCTTCCGAGCAGCTGGCTGTGTGTGCTAAGCAGTGATGACTTCACCCGTCTGGCCTGATGCTAGAAAAACAAGTGCAGCCCACGGTAGTTCTTGTAACTTGTTCTGGAAGAGAGAAGCCATAGGTGGGATCCCAGGAGAGATCCCTTGATTCATTCATTCAGCAAATACCTGTCACAGGTGGTAATTACCTCTTGGGGTATCAATGAAAAGGGCCACAAGAGAGGCTTGCAAGGTGTGGGCTGGGAGAGCCAACATGGTATTTGTTTGTTTCGAATAATAAAAGCTGTCTTTCCAGACCCTAGGCATTAAAACCAGGAAGGCTGGTTAAATCTTAATCAGTAATTGTCTAACTTCCTTCCAGCTTCTCAAACTTCAGTTTAGAATTGCTTGGGGAGCTTGTTAGGATTACAAACCTTGGCCCTAACCTCAAAGATTCTGACTCAGTCAGGGATGGGGGCCACTAATCCTTGGTTTGAAAAACAAGAACCAGCGTAATTCTGATGGGGGCAGGTGAGCTAGCCACTGGGGTTTTAGAAACCTGGGTGGGGGTGGAGTGGCTGTATTTGGGGGCTGAAGATCAGAATGACCTGGGAAATAACACACCTTCCCCCTTCCATTCCTACCCATTCTGTCCTGGTGAGCCACTTTTACTTATGAGAGTATTATTTCTTCCTCCTATGGGTGAAGCAGAAAATTTGAGAACCAGCTGCCCTAAGTAAAACAATGGAAGGCAGAGATCAGGTTGAGGGCTCACAGAGGATGCTTTTGTTTTTCTTTGAAATTTTGGGGAGAAAGGATCTAAGGATTTGGTAAATGGGGGCTGGCCCCAGCCCTTTAGAACCTGCCTGACTCCACCTGTTCCACCTGTTGGGACCAGGAGGCATAGCACCAGGAGCCAGCCCTGGCTCAGACCTCCTGCTGACACTTATCAGCCCTGTAATCTTGGGTTTAAACTCAAGCTTGTGCTTAACCTTTGTGTGCAGCACTTTGCTTATGAATAACTGGAATCTGGCTGCCTCCTGTGGCCTGAGCCAGGGATAGTAGAGATGGTGTGTACAACAGCACCTGCCTTGGTGCCTGTCAACAGGAAGGCTCTAAAGTGGCCTTCTCAAAGTGGAAGGTGCTCGGAAATCACCCTGGGATCTTATGAAAATGTAGACTCTGATGCAGCAGGTCTGGGGCAGGCCTGAGGTTTGCACTTCCAGCAGGACCCCAGGAGAGGTTGATGCTGTTGGTCGGCGGACCACACTTTCAGTAGCAAGGACCCGAAAGGTGCACCCCTCCCTAGGTTTGTTGTGAACTGTTAAGTGCGAATAATCAACTAACTTAACAAACTGCAATCCTTTTTTCAGTCCTAGAAATAGGAGAAAATATCTACCTTTTAATTAACCCTGATCCTGAAAATTGGGATAGAGAATGCTTTCAGCCATAAACACGGATCTCCCTGGTCTCTCAAATTATGATTGTTCCCAATAACGGTTGCAGTATTGAAGAAGACGGCAGAGCAAGGGGTGATCTGCTCTGTGGGCTGGGAGGGGTTGCCAAGAGCACGGCTTCAGATGTGCAGGATAAAGGTGGTCCTTAGGGGTCAGGGATTCTGTGTCCTTAGGGCGCTTAGAGTTCGCCTGTGACTAAACGGTTTTTAAAAGAAAACAAAGAAAAATGAGAACGTCTTTCCTTCTTCCATGAAATCAGCTTTAACTAAATGTCGGCATCTTCTGGAGGGACTGTGAAAATGCAGACTGCTGGGCTACACCCCCAGAGCCTTTAATTAGGTAGTTGGGGCCTGAGAATTAGCATTTTCAGCAGATTCCCAGGTGCAATTGAGGATTACAACACGACTTGCACGAAAGACGGTCTTTGAGAGCAGTGAGGATAGAAATCGGTGCTGTCAGCCTGGGCTATCCCCTCACACTTCTGACCCCTCCCATCAAAGTGGCCTTGCCTGGAAGGGGGGTGTCCAAGCTGGGGTGCGGTTTGGGGCGTGAATAGGAGATCCACCTGTCCTTGGGTATCTGAAGGTCCTCCTGAGGATGAGGAGAGATTAGATTTCTGGAAAGGGAGAGCCATCCTGATGGCACAGCTGCCTGCAGACAGCGAGGCACAGCAAGGGTCCCCCGGGGCTGGGGCTCTCTCATCTACCTGTTTGGCTGATCACCTGGGGGAACTTTTTAAAAACAGAGCTTCCCTGGGGTGCATCCTAAGAGATTCTGGTGAGCAGCTCGGTTTGGGTGGCCCTGCGTGGAGAGCAGCAAAGCACCGCATGGGCGTTGGAGAATTGCTCTCGTGTTTTATGATTCTTGGATTCAGCTCTAATGATCACTCAGCAAGCAAATGACTCCCCGGCAGGAAATTGGACCCTTCGTGAGGTACATTTGCTCGCTAGAACCCTAAAGTTACAGTCGATAAATGCTGGCTGCATTTTCTAAAGTGTTTTATTTCCCATCTGAGGATGGCTCCCCGCCAGGAGCATCTGGCCAGGGGGATTCATCTGGGGCGAAGCCCACGCCCCACCCAGGAATAACACTGTCCCCGGCCACTCTGCACTGGGCAGTGTTGAAAGTGGAACCAATAAAAGTTACTGATAATAAAGTTCCAAAGAGAACACTTCCCAGACACACTCAGCAGCGTAGAGCATATCTGCACGCAAAAAGGTTAAAATTTACAAAATTACTTAGAGAACAGTCCATGGAGGAATTCCCCCTTCTGTTTGCCATGCACAGATTTGAAAACTGTGGTCTTCCCTTGAGTTTCCTGACTCACTGGCAAATGCTTGAGAGCATCACTGGGCACTGTGCTCTGTGCCAGGTGGGGGTTTATAAAGGTGACCCAGGCATAGTCCCTGTCCTTGTGGAGCCCACTGCCCGGGAAAGACAGAAACGTAAGCAAGTAACTGTAAAAGCAACAGAACTCCTAGAGTAGCCCTCCTCACACTCTCCCTCCCCTCGCCCAGTTTCATTTTCTCCACTGCACTTGGCACTATCAAAATGACTGGCTGTACCTGCTTGTACCTTGTCTTCCCCCTTACAGAGTAAGCAACATGAAGGCAAAGACCGGACCTTTAGACCCTGGCCTCTCCCGGCCATTGGATATGGGCTGCCCCGAAGGGCACGAGGGCAGCTCCCTGCAGCTGAGGCATTCTGGAGGGGGCTGCCGGCTGTCTGCTCACACCCTGCCAGGATCTGGGCAGATGCTTAGGGAGGACCTGGGCAGCCACAGTGGCTCTCAAACCTTGGCATGTGTCAGAATCCCCTGGAGGGCTTGTCAAAACTCAGATAGTTGGGCCCACCCCAGAGTTTCTGATCCAGTAGGTCTAGGATGGAGCCAGAGAATTTCTAACAAGTTCCCAGGTGATACCGAGGCTGCTGGTCCCTGGACCACACTTTGAGAACCATGGGGTAATAGGCACATCAGCACGGGCAGGACGGTGTGCCTAGTGGTTAGATGCAAGGTGGCTCCAAAGACAGAGAGGCTTCTTTGAAGCTATGCTGGTGACCCAGGTGAGAGAGACAGGACTCTGAAACAAGCCCCAGCAGAGGTTCTGGAGAACAGAAGGGGGATCCAGGCACATGCAACAGTAGATCAGTGGGCGGATGGGAGGAGAGGGAGGAGTCAGAGCGGCCGGAAGGATGGAAGTGCCATGGACTGGGACAGCCATGGGGTGGGGAAGGTGAATAGCATGTTCCCTTTGGGACCTGCTGGCTTGAGGTGCTAAGGGGACTGCAGATGGAGATGTTAGGGAGGCAGTTGGAAATACAGTTCAAAGCTCAGGAGAAATCTGATTAGTGGATACAGAGTCTGGGGGCTTCCAGGTAGAGGCGTGAGCTGGTGCAGCGGGGTTGAATAAGATTCATTAAGGGCAGCTCATTAGAGGGAAAGAGCGGTGGTGTGCTCAGAAGGAAGCCAAGAGTCCCTTGCTTGTAGGGGAGGCAGAGAAAGAGACAAGTCATGTGCCCCAGGGCACATGAAGGGACAAGTGGGCGTTACTGGGCAGGGGCAGTACCAGATGTTGGAGCATCTCAAAAACTGGGCCAGAATCTGACCAATTCTGGGGACTCCTTAAAAGAACCAACCCTAAGAGAGTGGGTATGTTTGAGGCATGAGTTAGAGGAGCTGGTATACATACTTCGAAGTCACAATGTTTATTTTGCCTTAGCGATAGTGATTTTATGGCTATATTCGTGGAACGTGCATAAGCAAAGAGAAGTACACATGCTGTGTACACGTGCATGGGGCGTAGTAGCCATCCACGACAGAAGAAAACTACGGTAGCACTGTAGTGGTCCAGGCTGAAGCTGCCCCTCTAAGCTGAGCCCCAAGGAGGAAAGGCACCATGCCTTCATTCATCTTTTTCCCTGCCTGGATTTGACCCTGATCCAGATCCTCCTGGGATCTTGAATTCACCACTTTTACAAGGCTAAAAAGGATTCTGACAATGCTTTTTAAAACTGTTCGTGCAAGACTGCTATAGAGAGAATCAGTTTCTATGCACTGAGAGTCCTCAGATGGTAATTTGGTGTTTCGTAGATGGACAGTTCACTTTTTAATTTGTGGTACTCATGTGGTCATGTGGGTCTTGGCAAACCCGGGTGTTTGGGGATACAGGGATGAAGTTCAAGACGTCTCTGAATAAGGCTGATGACTCAGGATCACACAGGGCCCGACTTCTCAGGCGGCCCCCAGCCAGGACTGCAGGAGGGGAGTATGTGACCTGTGCTCTGTCTTTGCAGTTCTGCTCGGAGCTCAACCAGCCCGTCCTGCCCAACATGCGCAAGTGGAAGGGGCCCCGGGGATGCTGGAAAGCCGTCGTTGCTGAGAAGCCCTCGAGCCAGCTCCAGAAGGTGCCCTCATCTGCAAAACCTGGCCTTTCTCTCCATTTTATTTAAACAAACTTTTTCCTCTAATCAAGGGCACTGAAAAATTTATTTTGCCAATATCCTTGATGCATTTTTGCACTTCTGCCCAGTTTTTAAATCATTGCCATTCATTTCTAAATGCCCTGGTTCTCGTTTCGTGTTTAGATCAGGGAATGGATTCCTGCCCAGACGGAAACGGGAGCTTAGGGTGTTGGGAGGAGAGGAGAAATCCTGTTCTGGGCCAAGGCAGCAAGTGGGTATTTCTGTCTTTTGTCCTTATAATCCCTTTGCCACAGTTCTGTCCACTGCCAAGTGTGTGGAGAGCCCATTATTTGTGGACTGAAAACTTCAGATTCACCTTGGTTCACACGTGCACGAAGTATTTGCTTTCAGTGGTGGAAGATATGTACATGGAAATGTTCTGTTGACATTTTCAGCAGATTTTGATTTTGAATTTTCTTTTGTCAGTATCACCTGTATGGATACAGGCAAATCTCTGTGTGTATATATTTTCACTTTTACATATCATACTCAAGACCAGATTTACTCACCATGGAATGTTTAATATCAGTGGAGTTTTAGATTTTCAAAAGACTTCTGAAGGCCGGGCACGGTGGCTGACGCCTGTAATCCTAGCACTCTGGGAGGCCGAGGTGGGTGGATTACTGGAGGTCAGGAGTTCGAAACCAGCCTCAGCAAGAGCGAGACCCCGTCTCTACTATAAATAGAAAGAAATTAATTGGCCAACTAATATATATAGAAAAAAATTAGCCGGGCATGGTGGCGCATACCTGTAGTCCCAGCTACTTGGGAAGCTGAGGCAGTAGGATCGCTTGAGCCCAGGAGTCTGAGGCTGCTGTGAGCTAGGCTGACGCCACAGCACTCACTCTAGCCTGGGCAACAAAGTGAGACTCTGTCTCAAAAAAAAAGACTTCTGAAAAGCAATCATGAGTTGAAAAAAAATGTGTCATTATATAATTCTCCTATAAATGCAGATTTTTTTAAATCTTTAGTATACATTTACCATGCTTGCAAACATGTGAAGTATACTTACATGACGATATTTATAACATGGGTGCTTAAATCATAAATGTGTACTGGATACACTCTGTCACCCTAGGCTGGAGCAACTGGTGTGATCATAGCTCACTGCAGCCTTGAACCCCTAGGCTCAAATGATCCTCCTGCCTCAGCCTCCCTAGTAGCTGGGACTACAGGTGCACACCACCACACCCAGCTAATTTTTAATTTTTTTATGTTCTCAGGCTGGTCTCAAACTCCTGGCCTCAAGCAATTCTCCCCCTGGGCCCCCCAGAGTGCTGGGTTTACAGGCGTGAGCCACCACACCCGGCCACCTGTTTTATTAATGGCACTTTATATGTATGTAGGTGTCTAAGGATTCATAAGGCTTTTATTGTCCGTTTAATATACTGTATTCTTTCATTCACAAATTAGTACCAGGAACTGTGTTCTGTGCCAGATACACACTAGTGAGAAAAACAGACCCAGCTGTCCAGCCCTGCATGTTTTACTCTTTGTAAGAGCCAGTGAGAATCCCAGCCTGAGCCTGACCTGGCCCCTCCCACAGCGAGGTCACAGCCTAATGAGGGGACAGACAAGTAATCCTACTCCAGATCGGGGTGCCAAGGCCATTGGAAAATAACATGAGGTTTGAGTTCCATCCACTCAAACCTCTCAGCCTCAATTCCTCCATCTGCAAAATGGGAGCAGTAGCTCTTAGCTCACAGGGCGGCTATAGGAGTTAAAAAGGTAATGTGCATTGGAATGCGTCAGTGACAGGGCACAGACTGGGCCTGGCAGGACGTGTGTGAGGCAGCAGGCTGGCTGGCTGCTCTGGACTGAGAGCTCATGCCTGCCTCAGGCTATCGTGGCTGGATCCAGGTCTGGCCAGTTGTTTCCATGGAGTATTGTGGGCTCAGTGTGGCCAAATCTCCCAGTTTCATTTTAATGGGAAATTTCACGAATTTTAAACCCATGGACAGATAATCCAAAAAAATTTTTCAAAACACTATGTGAGGGCCGGACGCGGTGGCTCCCGCCTGTAATCCTAGCACTCTGGGAGGCCGAGGCGGGCGGATTGCTCGAGGTCAGGAGTTTGAAACCAGCCTGAGCAAGAGCGAGGCCCCGTCTCTACTATAAATAGAAAGAAATTAATTGGCCAACTAATATATATAGGAAAATTTAGCCGGACATGGTGGCGCATGCCTGTAGTCCCAGCTACTCGGGAGGCTGAGGCAGCAGGATTGCTTGAGCCCAGGAGTTTGAGGTTGCTGTGAGCTGGGCTGACGCCATGGCACTCACTCTAGCCTAGGCAACAAAGCAAGACTCTGTCTCATTAATAAATAAATAAATAAATAAATAACACTACGTGAATCAAAGGAAATACATCTACCGATCACCAATGTTCAGTCTCTTCTCGAGACAAACGTGACAACGTGGTAGCATCCACCGCCAGTTCTCCAGTGCCTGAAATTATTGTGCCCAGGCACCTTCTGTCCAGTTCCCTCGTCCTCACGTCATAGCTAGCGGGGCAGCTGAGAAAACGGAGACCTAGTCAGATGAAACGTTTTGCCCAAAAGTTACCCTTCTGCTGTGTGAGGTGTGGCTTGGACGTGAGCCTCGTTCACTCTTTCCAGCCGGGGAGTCTGTGCTGCTCTGGGGGAGGGGCGCTCAGCCAGGGGAGCAGGACAGGCTCCCGGGAGGGGCGGGAGCCAGCGGTGGAAAGTGTGGGGGGCAGGCTGGGAGCTGGGGGGCAGTGCTGAAGAGGACGGCACACGCCCGCCGCAGAGTGGGCTACTGGGAGCCACTGAAGGCTGTTAGGCAGAAGGGGACCTGGGCCATGCTGTAGGTGGGTCACCACACCGCAGCTGGGGAGATCGGCCCCCACGGCCGACAGGGCAGTCGGATTTGCTTCACTTCACCTCTGAGGAAACTGAGGTTTAGAAAAAACTGAGTGGCTCACCAGGGTCCCCCGGCTAAGTGACTCAGGTGGGACTGAGATGCAGATCTTCTCATTCTCAACCCAGTACTGTCTCCCCAGTGGGTGGGCAAGGAGATAATGTTAAAATATAGAAATGCTTCAATGGCAGCTTCTACTATAAAAGCTTAAAAAGAAAGAAAAAAAAAAAGAAAAAGAAATGCACAACATGCAAAACACTGTCCCCCTCTCATTCCTTCCCTCCCCTAAAAGCACACCTGTCCGGTGTGTGGCTTAGACCTGAGCAGACACTGTGGACTCAGTGGCAGCCGCTCAGGAGGACAGTTGTGCAGAGTCACTTCCCCTCGTTTTGCAATGAGTAGGGTAGGGCGGTGACGAGCATGGCTGGGCTCTCGGAAGCCATGCTGACCACTCCCGAGCAGCGTGCGTTGAGGAAGTCCTCTTGTGGCCAGGCAGCCTCCGGAGGCTGGGGTGGGAGAAGGGTGTCTTCCTCCCGTGAGTGGCAGCAGTGCGAAGCAGGCAGATTCATAGGGGCAGGGGTTTAGCACCAGGCATAGGGACTCTGTCCCACCACCTGCCCTCACAGCTTCAGGCCTCTGTGTGTGGCCATGCCCACCCTTGGGTGTCCTTGACCAGTTCCAAACCATTACGACTATTAGCTGTGACCTCCACTCACCCAGCAGGTATTGATTGAGCTTCTCCCAGGTGTGCCAGGCACCGTTTGTTGCAAGCAGCAGCTAATCAGTAACAAACCCCGTCCCTTGGCATCTTATTGTTCTTCGCAGCATTGCCATTTACAGCTGTGGGCTTTTAGGGAAGTTAGGTAACCTCTCTGAGCAGTAGTGTCCTTGTCTGGCAAATGAGGGTGTGAATTGCTACCTTGCAGGATGTGATGATTTAAAATAAAGATAACTCTGTGGCTAGTCTGGGCTTCCCCCAGAAAGAGGAGAGCCCAAGTGCCCTGCCCGGGCTGCTGCGTGTAAAGCTCTGGAATTGGCAATGCATGAAATTATTTGGGCAGGGTGGGGGCAAGGAGTGGCAGGGGCCAAGGGAGAGCGGCCATGGCTTTCCTAGAGTACCTTTGGTTTAGAAACAGCCCCTGTGCGAGTGATCCTGGGACCCAGAGCAGAGCCAGCTGCCTGTCCTGCCCGTTGCCCGGTGCTGGGCTGCACCGTGCGGCGTAGGACTCTGGTACCAAGACTCTATGTCCCTCTCCGCTGCAGGGCGCCGGGTACTCGGGATTCCTGTGGGACGCGGCGGCTGGTGTGGAGCTGAGAGATGCCACCTCACAGGAGAACTCGCCCAGCAACGGGCACGGGAGACCCATGGGCCCCAGCCCGTACCTCGCGAGGTTCAAGGTACCTGCTTCTTTCCAAAAAAGGAAAAAAAAAAAGTCTCATTTAGTAAAATCGTAAGCGACAGAAGCCTGCTCTTTTTCCCTTGGTTTTGTTCTCTCAGGGTTGGGTCTGCACCTGCTCCTGGGGCTTCCTTGGCAGGTGAACTTGTCCCAGCCAGCAATGAAAGGGATCTTAAGGGGCTCTGAGCCCAGATAACTGTGACATCAGGGGGCGGCTCCTAAACCAGACACATACCCTGACACTGGGGAGATTTTCTTTCAATCAGAGGTTCCTAGACCCTACCCCGGACACACAGAATTTCCGAGATGGGGCTGAGGACTGTCTGCTTTTTACAAGTGCCATCAGCGGTTCTTCAGCCCTCCTGGTGCCAGTCGACATGGCCCGGCATACGGCAGTGGCTGGATTCGAGGGCAGCAGAACTGCCCTTCTCCTCAGCCACTTCCTTTATTACTGGGGGAAGGGGACCCTCTAGGGGTTGTTTGCGTTTGGAGGGGATTCAGGATACACCCCGGGCTGTGGGCCAGGGATAGCCCCATCCCTGGCATCACCCAAATGGACGTCTCTGTGTCACCAGTGTCTAGGAACAGCCACGCAGGTCTACTTGATTCCCTCTGGGTGGCCTTGGAGAGTGTTAATGAACCGCAAAGTGGTCAGAAGCTGGGCAGCAGGAGCGAGGAGAAGCCAGGGGCCAAAACAGGTGGCTGAGTTGGCAGGTAGTGCACACTGTCCCTGTAGCACTCAATTATGAGATCACAGGTCAGGCAAGAGTGGCCCCTTGCCACAGAGCCCAGCAAGCCCGTCACCTGCTGGGCACGTGACATCCCTGTTCTCTCAGAGCAGTTCTCGAGCCTGAGAGTCTTCTCAAACCACAGCACAGTTGATCTCCGGCAGTGGATGGGGCTTCAGGGCCAGGCACCACTTCGCACTCATAGCTGCAGAGCTGATGGTGGTGGGTGTGTGTGCATACATTGGGTGTCTGTTGTACCCAGTGGCGCCTCTCATACCCCTCTCTGTGACAGTGGAGGGCTCTGGCTGCACACATACACCTCGGGGTGTCTGTGGGTTGTACCTGTGGCACTAATGCATAAGTCAGCCACATATCACCTTTAAAATCTCCTAAGATCATACTGGGTCCCCTTGTTATGTCACGTGACTGTTCTGGCTTTGGCCAAGCAGTGCTGTGTCCAGAACCGGCCAGTGTCGCTAAAAGGCAGGCTGTTTTCAATGGGCTAATGAGAAAATGCTGTCATGGCATGAGGATTGGCCCAAACCCTCCAAATAAAGCAGAGGCCTAGACAGGCACTTGGCCCATGTACTTTCTGGCACATTCTAGGCCAGGCGAGTGGTAAGGTACAGATGTGGCTTATCTCTTCAGGCGGTGTATCCCCTGTCCCGGCCTTAAGGTGGTTTCTCCTGTGCTCAGTGCCGCAGCTGCAGAGCTCTCAGTCCTGGGTGGTGGTGACAGCAATCTGGGGCCACATCTGGAAGACAAGACTGGCACCCTCCACTTCCTGGGGGCTCCCCCTACACCCCTTCCCTTCCTAGCAGTGTTTATGCTGGTTTCCATGACAAACGGAAGGGCAGGATTGCCAAAGCCTGCGCAGCTGAGCAATGCTGCCGTGCCCAGGGGACAGACTCTGACCTCATGTTTCCGTGCCTGAACACCACAGGATCTGCCCTTGGGGACGCAGGACTGGGCCGTGTCCTGGGTCACCAGATTCTACAAGCTTGTGGTTTGGACATGTTTGGAATCAGGTTAAAGTGAGCATCAGGGCCTAGCGGGCCTTAGAGGGAAAAGAACACAGATGGGAGCGTGTGGAAGGGAGGAGGATCCCGGCAGTGGGTCCTGCCAGGAGACCTCTCCTGGCCTGTGGGGCCAAGAGCCCCAAATCTTTGATAACAGCTAGCTGCCAGAGCCACCTCTTTCTTGCATATGATTGCTTAGAAGGAAAAAAAAAAAAAAAGACCAACAGAAAATTCCAGATATACCCAATTTTGTAGGCCCTAAGGAGGAGGGCGGGTAGGATGTTGGACTGGTAAGAATAAAATAGTTCTTATTCCTGCAGGTGCCTGGGAAGAATCTAAGCTGAGGCACCTCGCATTATCTCCTGGGGGTGTGAGCGAGCCGTGTTTTTGTTTACCATTGCCAACTGCGTGCATGAAGCTATTTATGGGTCGGTTGTAACCGATATAGGAAATATGAGCATCTAAGCCTTTCCCTGTTGCTTTGTTTCCTGCTGCCCAGGTGGGAAGTAATGACTTGACCCTTGTTAACCTTCACCTGGCAGCCCTGAGCCTGCCAGGGGCTGAGAATCCATGCAAGAACCACAGCGACGGCCACCGGGTGGCGAGCTTTGCACAGACCCTGCAGGAAACCCTGAAAGGTAGGGGGACATTGCCTTTCTCTGTGGGTCGGCCACACTTCTGCAGGGCAGGTACCACCCAAGCCATCTCCCTGGTCACTGAGGCTGGCCGTTTGTCAGCAAGGCAAGTCGTGGGTCCAGGGGACAGTCAAACCCCCCTGCATCTCATGGAGCCTAGCTGACCCCGTGCAGGAGCACATCTTTATCTCTGTGAGCCTAGCATGCGGGTTCTAAAATGCCAGCTTTGTGGCTTCTGAGCCTGTCTTGGATGGAAACGATTAAGGAGGAAGTATAAGTGATGATGCCTTTTCCCAAGACAGCTCACCCCGGCCTGGCTGCCATGGGTGCTGCTCTGGGGGTGCCACTTACAGATCTGTGTGTGCTCTTATGAAACAGTGACAGAAGGTGACAAGGGGAAGTAATGAATTCCTGATTATTGGCGAATTGAGATTTTTCTTCCTGGTGGGATGCTGGTCATGTTAAATGAGCCTTAAACCTGTCAGAAAAGCTTTATGTTAATCTTGTAGGACTTTAGGCAAGTCCAAACCACATCAAGCCCCCATCTGATGGGGGAGCGGACAGTACCTACTCACAGGAACACCCAGAGGGCTAAGTAACAAGCACTTAGCAGGGTCTCTGGGTCCATGAGTTGACTCTGAAATACCAGAAGAATTAAGGGAACCCTGGAAAGATCAGAACTCCAGGAGCAAGATGGGTGCTTGCTTTTTCAGCCTCCGCCCCAGTAAATACAGAGGGTTTTCTGTGCTCGGCTTCCCAGAAGGAGAAGTTGACAAGTCTGTAAAGACTGTGATCTTTTTGGTTTGGCTTGATTTTTCAGAACACCAACCTTCTCTAGGTGAGAGTTTGTAGCTGGAGGCCTAAAATTTTCCTCTGGATTCTGAGTCTTGCCCCATATTCCCCAGTTTTCTAAGACTTTTCCTTGTTTAAGTTGACCTCTCCTGATGGGTGATTCATGAAGATTTGGCTACAAAAATATTTCAGTCATGTACAAGCTTACATTTAAGAAGATTTTCTTTACTGTAGTAAAATATACATAACATAAAATTTACCATCTAAATCATTAAGTGTTTGATTCAGTGGCATTGAGTGCATTCTCACTGTTGTGCAACCATCCTGCCATCCGTCTCCAGTTTCCCAAGCTGAAACTCTGCACCCATTAAACACTAACTCCCCACATACCCAGCCCACAGCCCCTGGCACCCACCATTCTACTTTGGGACCTCATATAAGTGGAAGAATATGATATTTCTCTTTGTATGTCTTTCTTATTTCACTTAGCATAATGTCTTCAAGGTTCATCCATGTTGTACCGTATGTCAGGATTTCCCTCCTTATTGGGACCAATAATATTCTACATATACATGCACTCCATTGTGTTGCTTATCCCTTCAACCATTGGTGAGCACTTGGATGTGTCCACCTTTGGGCTATTGTGAATAATGCTGCTATGAACATTGGTGTACAAGCTTCTGTTTTGAACCAGGACTTGTATGGACCAGTGCTCTAATTAAACAATGAGTCCTGGGACTGAAAAAAGTCAGTCGAGATATTTAAGCTGTAATGTTCCATCCAAGAAGCAGCTGTGTAGGAAATTGTTTACCTACAGTTAGCCTCTAACCTGTTAAAAAGGATGACTTGATAGCTTTTCCCATCTGTAGACATTTCTATTGTTCTCAGTCTCAAACATTTCCTTTTTTTTACTATAGAAGCAGGAAAGAAAAATGCCATAACTTCTTTCTTTCTTTTCTTTTTGAGACAGAGTCTCACTCTGTTGCCCAGATTAGAGTGCCGTGGCGTCAGCCTAGCTCACAGCAACCTCAGACTCCTGGGCTCAAGCGATCCTCCTGCCTCAGCCTCCCAAATAGTTGGAACTACAGGCTCATGCCACCATGCCCGGCTAATTTTTTCTATTTTAGTAGAGATGGGGTCTCGCTCTTGCTCAGGCTGGTCTGGAACTCCTGACCTCGAGCAGTTCCCCCCACCTCGGCCTCCCAGAGTGCTAGGATTACAGGTGTGAGCCACCGCGCCTGGCCTTCATAACTTCTGATAGCCTGAGGCGGTCACTGCCCCCCCCCACCCCCATATTCAGGGAATGGTCAGGTTTTTGTCAGAAAACCTTGTACGGGTTATTGTTCCAAGTTGCCAAGGGACTGTTGACCCACACAGCCTGATTTGGCCTTGACGTGACCAGGTAGGGACAGTGACTCACGCTCCCTGTGTCCCCCTGCTTTTAACCAATATCCAATCAGTTGTTAACTGGTGACACTTCAGGGCCACGCATTCAGGAAGTGCTCCAGTCTGCCCAGGTCTAACCAGGGTAAATAGATTAGCAGGGGAGCTCGGCTAAAACAAAGACAAAGCCTTCATTCCACAGGCTTCTATCAGAGCAGACAGAACCGATTTGGTGAGCAAACTCTGGGCCTTTCCGCCTTTGTCTGGAATGTGCACCCAGGTTGACATCAGCGGGTACTGTGCCAGTCCCCGGGTGGAATTTTCTAATTTCAGACCTGACCACGGCTTGAGGACAGGGTTTGGATTCTCTCTGTGAACTCGGCGAGAACGAAATAGGGTGCGTAGTGACAGTTGATGTCTGGGTGGATGGTCCCTCAGTGGGAACCAGTTCCTGCTGTTGTCACTGGCATTTTATAAATCTGGGGACTCTCTGAGGCATTCAGCTGCCAGCATTCTCCCCTTACTTCTGGGAACCCAGGGAACGATGAAGGAGCCCGCCCGGGCGGGTGGCTTTCTAGGAGGAGAATTCAGGCTTCTCTGCACCTGTGGATTATCAGAGGCAAGAACTGCCTTGGTGTCATTGCCAGTGAAGGTTTAACCAGAAGAGCAGGAGTTGTGAGAAATCTGGTAGTGCTCATTCAAAAAGAGAACCATTGTTTTCACTCCTGAAGTTCCCCAGAGCTGGGTTTATTGACTCCTTTTTTTTTTTTTTTTCATTTTCAATCAAGTCTCATGCAGAAAGGTTTATTGTCCATTATTGACACCAGCATCTGTCCTGGTTTCAGAATTGCCTTTTCCAGCCCAGACTTTGTCAGGTCTGCGTCCCAATGAGAACCATTTCCTCATTAGATGAGAACCTCCTGCTTTTAGTCGTTCATAACCTTCAGTTTTCCTTGATATCCAGTAAATGTAGCATCTTTCTCTTCCTTTCAAAATGAAATTGCACCCTGATTCCCTGGTCCTCCTCACGCCTCGTCCACTCATATGTCGAGCAGGCGCTTGTCGGGGATCTGCCGGTGCGGCAGGCACTGTTCCAGCACTTGGCGTGTGGCAGCAAACAGCAGCCACATCCTGGTGTCTCTTCCCTTCTCACTATTTCCGAAGAGCTCTGGAGTAGAGATCTGGCTCTATGACTTCGGGGAAGCTGTTCTACCTCTCTGAGCCGCAGCCTCCTACCTGCAGACAGGAGATGGCAGTAGCACCCGCCTCACGGGGTTGTGGCCATTACATGATGTGCTGTCGGGGAAGTGGTTGGCACGGTGCCAGACACAGGGTGAGGGCTCAGTGAACTGTTATCAATGCTAGTAGCCAGGTAAGAGCTGTGACCATTAATGTTATCCTCAAGCGGGCTTTCTTGTCACAAGTTGGCACCAGTTTCCCAAGACAGCTTGCGCTCACCCTGGTTTGGGCGCCCAGGTTGCTGGGATCTAGTGTGCGCTCGGCCACACGGTGGAGCTCAGAGAGGCGTCCAGGTGACACCTCCGGGAAGAGGGCACCACCTGCAGTGTGCGAGCGTCCCCTGCTGGTGGCTCGGGTCCCTTTGCCGTAGGCTCCTTTCCCTCTAGCTGTTGCTGCGGAAGCACCCTCACATCAAGGAAAAAGATTTGCTAATCATCTCGGTCGGATACATTTGTGATTTTGTTTATGAGCTGCTTTCCTTAAAGCTTTCCTCGCAAGGTGTGACAGAAAGGCCACCCCCTGTGGCAACCTGGCTCCCCTGCAGTGGATTCTCGACAAGGAGGGTCAGGCAGAGTCCAGAAGAGTCCTGCTGAGCCTACCAGAATTTCTACTTGCTTTGCTTGGAAAGTCCTTACTTTATAACCATCCCACTTCCTCTAGGGTGAATCAGACCGTGGGAGAAATGGTTAAAATACTCGAAAGAGAAAGCCTTTCCACATCGGCACTGCAGTCGCTCTGTAGTCCTTACTTCTACACAAATGCTTAATGTTTGCTGGGCGTCTCTCTGGCAAACTTTTGGGAATCTGGGTCAGGAAACTTGCAGGGAAGGGGGCCTGAGTGACACGTGAGGTGCCCTGTGCACTCTTGGTGGCTCCTCTGACTCTGACACCTGGGAGGAGCGGGATTGTTCTTCCTCTTCTATGGACCAAGGTCACCAGGCTGGGGAGTGGCAAAGCCCAAACTGTACTCAGAGTCACCCGGCTGTCTTCTATAGCACTGGGGCCAAGAGCCACTGTGTTCAAATATGCCACTCCGTAGGGTTTTGTTTCATTTTCAGTAACGCTCTGTGACCACTCTTTCTCCTAGTTAATTTGGGTTGATAAGATGAAACAAGGAATTGAGAGAAAAGGACACGAAAGTATCTTTACTTTTAAAGAACATGATTGTCAGTTTGTTACAGTTAAAGTTAAAAAAAAGAATTAGACCCAGTAAGAGAATTAAGAAAACTGTCCAGTTACAAAATAAAAATACAAAAATTAATACCTTTTTACCTGCTCGATGAAAAATAGTAAAAAAAAAAAAAAAAAGAAATATAAGGAAATAAATAAATAACAAAAAATTAATACCTCTTGATATATATAAATAATAACCAGTTAGAAAATATAATGAGAAAGCAAAGTTCCCATTTATAATAAAAATGAAAAATATTAAAATACTTAGAAATATGGTGGTAAAGCGAAGAAAACTAAAAAACTGTACTGAAGAACATAAAGAAGAAAGACTTGAATAAATAGAGGAACATGGCATATAGTTCTCGATTGAGAAGACACCCGTCCTCACCACAGTTCTGTGCACTTCATGGCACTGGTTTCCGCTGGGCTTCTCAGTGCCCAAGGGGTGTCCCCACACCTGGCTGGACATAGAACCCACTGAGACCACCAGGGGCGCTGAATCAGAATTGCTCTGGCTGGAACCCCAATTTCTGGGGTGAGACTCAAGAATATTTTTTTAGAGCCCTTGACACCCCAAGAGCTTGTTAAAGAGCCCCCTTCCCCTTCAATCAGCATAGCTTCACTTTTAGCCACTCAAGTTTTGGGGCTTCTTACAGGATTTCATTTGAGAAAAGGAATCCCTCATTTAAAAAAGAAAAAAAAAATGTTTGAAAACTACTGATGTGGAGCAAATCCATATCTAGGATACATTGACAAGTAGAAAAAATAAGGTAGGAACTGATAGATAAAGTTGCTGTCATTTGTGTGAAAATAGATACACATGTATATTCATGTATGTACAGAGTATCTAGAAGGAGACACAGGGAGCAGGCAACGGCCTCCTGGCCAGCCAGAAGTGGGAATGTTAACATTTATATGAGTTTAATTTAAAACTTTTTTGCAATCAAATTTTCAATATCATGAGACTATGTAAACATTTGTGATGAAAGAATATTGAAACATACTGTGGCACTAGCTCAAGAATGGGCCGAGAAGATAGAATAAAGCTCAGAAACAGATACATTATACATGAGTTTTTTTTTTTGAGACAGAGTCTCGCTTTGTTGCCTATACATGAGATTTTTAAAGTAACAGATTGATATCACAGTTCAGTTGAGAAAGAAATAATTCTTCAAGAAACGATACTGGGAGAAGAGGTTAATTGTTTGTGAGAAAAATGAAAGTAAATCCCAGGCAAGTTAAAGAGTGAAATGTAAGAAATTAAACCATGAAAAGAACTTAGTAAAAAAAAAGAAAACTAAAATGAATATTGGAAGTATCATGGATTAGATTTATAAAATGATATTATTATTGTACAAAAAAAAGAAAAGAACTTAGTGAATATTTGATTTTGGAAGTACTCTGGGAAAATTTTGTTAGACTGTGCTACATAAAAAAGATTTTTATTTAACTTCTGTGTGCTTCATTTTAGTCACAGGCCAAATGAAAAGGCAAATAGAAAATTAGAAAAAAAAGTAGCTATATATGACAAAGGGTTAATATTCTTAATATATGGAGAGTTCATATTAATAAATAAAACATTAATATACTGTACAGAGAAAATAGGCACAAGAAGCACACCTAGCACCCAGTGGTTGGGTTCTAATACCGTTTTCTGATAAAAGGAACAAGGGCTCCTTAGAGAAATAGCTAATTCTAGGACCGGGGCAGAGAATATGCAGGACGATCTTGGAACATCTTATAGTATCAGGAAGAAGTGCTCACACAGAAAACAAAAGGACACAGAACCAACTGAAAGAGCTCCCAGTGACCCAAGCTGGAAAAATTAGAGCCACAAAGTAAATAACATATTATTGGATTATAACCAAAGCATAAAATACATATTCATGAATCCACTGATATAAATAAACAATTGAATAAATTAATAAATGAGGAAGAACAGATACATCTCTTGCAGAGCAGAATTCCAATTGGTTTTTTTTTTTGAGACAGAGTCTTGCTTTGTTACCCCAGCTAGAGTGCAGTGGCATCATCATAGTTCACTGCAACCTCAAACTCCTGAGCTCAGGCAATCCTCCTGCCTCGGCCTCCTAAGTAGCTGGGACTACAGGCATGCGCCACCATGCCCAACTAACTTTTTCCATTTTTGGTAAAGACAAGGTCTCGCTCTTGCCCAGGCTGGTCTTGAACTCCTGAGCTCACGCGATCCTCCCACCTTGGCCTCCCAGAATGCTAGGATTACAGGTGTGAGGCACCATGCCAAGCAAGCATCCAAATAATTTAAGAAAATACTCCAACCTCAAAGAGGGAGAATAACTTATTTTTCTATAAATTGAAAGAAGATGCCACTTTCACGCATCTAGTTAAATTTTTAGTGGTAATACACAGTGTTGCTGACGGATGCAGTCAGAGGAACTTCCTTACATTGCTGGAGAGGGTTGAAATCAGAGCAGCTTTGGAAAATAGCTGGCAGTATTTACCTAGAATCTTAAACCATGGCCGTACTTTTTAACTGCAACTCTATACAGTACAGGACAGAAAGCAGGGACATAGATACTAGAATGAGATAGAGACCCACTTCAGCATTCTTTATAGCCTTGACTACTGGGGACAGCCTTAAAGATGACCCGCAGTAGGAGAATGGTAAATTACATATATCAACATGGTGGATGGGTGCTGTGGGCTGCCCATTCCATGCCAGGAAAATCCAGCCTTTTCCTCTGGTTTGTTGGTCTGAATTTGACCCTCGGGCAGATAGAGCACATCTTATAATCAAGGAGTAGCTGCTGTGTACATCTCCAGCCTCCTCTTTAACATCTGGCTTCTGTATCCCTCATACTGTAGAAGCACCCAACTATACATAAGGTACCCATCCCCTACTCTTACCCCCAGGAAACCAGGCTGTTTCCTAACTCCCTGCTTTTGCATAGGTTCCCTGTCATCCTTGTTGACCTGAGCACTCTCCTGTGCATCCTCTAATACCCAAATCAATCATTGCCTCTTCCAGGGAGCCTTCCCTGACCACCTTTCCCTATGCTATGTTGGTCTCCGTTGTATGTTCTGTTTTTGTTTTTGCACCTATGCTCTGTTCTCATCTGTTTTCTAGTCTGTCTCTCCCATTAGACTGTGAATTTCCAGAGAGCAGAAGGTGTGTTTTATTCTTCTCTGAATCTCCTTTACAGTAGGTGCTCAGTTCATGTTTGTTGAGCATTTGTTAAATATCTGGGCAAGACCCCTAGGCCTCTTTTTGCTATAAGATTTGGATCCCGGCCGAGCGCGGTGGCTCACGCCTGTAATCCTAGCACTCTGGGAGGCCGAGGTGGGAGGATCACTCAAGGTCAGGAGTTCAAAACCAGCCTGAGCAAGAGTGAGACCCTGTCTCTACTAAAAATAGAAAGAAATTAATTGGCCAACTAATATATATAGAAAAAATTAGCCAGGCATGGTAGCGCATGCCTGAAGTTCCAGCTACTTGGGAGGCTGAGGCAGAAGGATTGCTTGAGCCCAGGAGTTTGAGGTTGCTGTGAGCTAGGCTGATGCCATAGCACTCTAGCCCAGGCAACACAGTGAGACTCTGTCTCAAAAAAAAAAAAAAAAATTTGGATCCCATGAGTTTGAACAAGGGTGATTTCTGTATCACACCACCCCTTATTTCCAAATATGTCACTAACCTACTCTTAATATTTGCATAAGAGATTTAGAAAAATTGGGAGAATGAGAACCATGCTGCAGCCCTAACCCTGGGCATCAAATCAGAGTGTCACAATCCCATTTCAGCAGGCTGTGGTCAGTGTTGGGTTTTACTTCCCAACAACTCATAAATTCTTCACATTTTTTCCTTCCACTTCCAGGAGAAAAAGACGTGATTATTTTAGGGGATTTCGGCCAAGGGCCAGAGAGCAATGACTGTGATGTGCTGAGGAAAGAAAAATTCCACCACCTGGTCCCCGCACACACCTTCACCAACATCAGCACCAAGAATCCTCAAGGCTCAAAGTCTCTGGACAACATCTGGATCAGTAAAAGCTTAAAGAAAATTTTCACAGGTAAAACAAAACTCACTCGTTCTTTCTCCTGTTCGGAAGTGGAGTTAGAGGAACATATCTGAACTGACAGAAATTATCTTATTTCTTTTGTGGGTTACTGTATAATTTTCATTCTAACAGAGACACTTTTAAGGGGGGGGTGACAAATAATTAAAAGGCACCCCCTGATCTACAACAAGGGAAAACGGGGCGTGTCCCAGGCAAACCTGGTTATAGGCTAGCAGAGTCTTGATTCAGAGATGAGCTGATAACTTATCCTAATTTTAAGGACACTTAGTCGTTCAGCAAACATTTGTCAAATGTTCAGGCACCTTATGGTGGAGTGTGGTGTACCAACACGCTATCTGGGTAGATGTGTCACCATAGAACGGGAGAAGTGCTCAGTGCTCCACAAGGATCAGGATGTGGTGGTCCATCTCAGCCTTGAAAAGGAGTCATCCTCCCCCAAAATACTAACCTGCTGCACCAGGAGCCAATTAGTTAGCAATATGGCAGAGACAGTAAGATCTTTTGATGAAAGATAAGCATAGTGGTTCTAAACTCTGCTCGAAGCTTTACAAAGTCTCAACATGTGCGTTCTGTGCTTTAATGAGAAATTTAAAAATAAGAAAAGGACCAATGCCTTGGTCCCACTGCAGGAGAGTCTGACATGCATCCAGGACAGAGATCCTCAGGACGAGGACTTCTATCTTGACTGTGTGTGTCACCTGCTTCTTCTACCTCTCTCTGGGCACTGATTCGCTATTGGACTCTGTCATGGGAGGATGCAAATGATGAAGGAAGTGGGTCTCAGAGGAGTGACAGTCGTCACACTAGGCAAGACGCAGTTTGCAGAAACGTGCTGTTGGCTAGGAGCAGAGGCCAGCCTGCCGCCAGCCCGGGCCCCCGGGAGGGCTCCCAGGCAGGTGCCCGGGGAAGGCAGCTGCCCCCACACAGAGACAGCCGGGGAAGCCCAGCCCACAGGGCTGGAAGGAAGGTAGAAATCAGTGCACCTGTCCCCTTCCTGTTAACTCGTAGAAACAGAGGTGCGGGGAGTTACCCAATCACAGAACTGTCAGCTGGGTGCTCCAGAGCTCAGCCCAGGATCCAGGCCTCTGTCGATCTCACGCTGACCTTGACACTGATCATCACTGGGGACCACACAGTGCTAGCTGTTGTCTCATTGTTTCTCTAACTGTTGGTTATTAATTGTTTTCAAATGTACCTCCTGCTTCCTATTTCTAAATCTTTATTTTAAAAATGCATTCACTTTCTTATTAACCTCCGTCATTTTCCCTTTTTTTACCCTTTCTATAGAAAGAATTTATTTTCTCCCTTTTCGGTGTCTTTTGCTTTGCAAAAATAGGACCTTCACTTTGGGCATCTTTGCAGGCCATGTGTCCCTGCCTTGCTGGTGGAGTCGGTAGCGGTGCCTAAATGAGGAGGTTGGCCCGCGTGCTAGAGCGCGTCTACGCGGGAAGGAGGCCTGGCCCCTGGGCAGTGTTGGTGCCTGATGCATCAGCCCTCATCCATGTGGCAGATCAGATTGGCCAAGGCCTCATGTCTGCACAGGCAAGCCAGCGACCTGAGCAGCACTGTCAGGGCACCCTGGCTTGCAGACGTGTGGCGTCGGCCCCCACCTGCCAGCCCAGCATCCCACCCACCCCCTGTCCTGATTTCTCTCTTCCCTCTCCCTTCAGGTCACTGGGCTGTAGTGAGAGAGGGTCTCACGAACCCTTGGATTCCGGATAACTGGTCTTGGGGTGGAGTGGCTTCTGAACACTGCCCTGTGCTGGCCGAGTTTTACGCTGAAAAGGACTGGAGCAGGAAGGAGGGCCCTCGGAATGGCAACGGGGTCACCTTGGAGCGGAGTGAAGCCAACATCAAGCACGAGCGATGATGACACCAAATCGGTTTTTGCACCCCATGACCCCAAGAGGACACAGACAGGAGCTAGCCCTCCTGGGTGAAGATTCAGGGACAGAACTTCCTTTTAATCTTCATTCTGAGAGCGTCAGCACGTGGGCCTTGACCCACGGCCTTCTCTGTGGACGGTTCAGACCTCCAATGGGGGTGGGGGCGTGCTGGGCACTCGCTACACCAGGCGGTGACATCAGAAGCCCGGCGTGGGACAGAACTGTCTTGCGCTCTGTGGACGCCACCGGCCTCAGCAGGACCGGGCTGGCTGTCGCTGCTGACCGGATGGCAGCAGCAGGGAACAGACAGGCACAGCGGGGAGAAGGAAAGAGCGAGGCGGCCCCGGCGGTCAGGCCCTGGCTGAGCAGAGCCAGATTCTCGCTTCTGGCCACCAGGATGTGTTCCGGCTGCACGTTACAGAAAGCTTCTAACTGTGATCGAGCACTCTTCTCAAATATTTTGAGTGGTGATTTTTAGTTTTGTTTTGAAAAAATAAACAGAGATTAACCTGCCTGGCTGCAGTGAGAGCGTGGGACGGGCCCCCCGCTGCGTGGAATGCACAACTCCGGGTGCGTCTCGTGCGGCTCTGGGGACCCTGACCACCTCGCCTTTCCCACAGCTTTCACACCCGCCCCTTGAGACCCTGCAGCGGCGCCCCACAGGCCCCGGCGACTCGCCTGGGGTCTCTGTAAAATCTTTGTTTATCTCTTCCCTCCCAGCCGTCCTTCACCCCCTGTCTCCACCAGACTGTCTCTTGCCTTGGGCAGCATTTGTGCTTCTGCACAATTCCGTAGTTCCCTCTGCAGGACGGGAATTCTAACAGCGTGACATCATTTCCTCCCTCCCTAAAGTTCCCACCAGTAAGTAAATGAATGGGATCCAAACTCAGCCTTTTCTGAGTCCAAAACCCACACTCACGTATCGACTTTATGCTTCACGTTAATGTAAAAGCATAAAAACAAAGAGTGAAACGGTAAGTCATGAGCTTAGATCTAGGTGATTCCAGTTTCCCATGGAAGCTGAGGGTTTATTCCTCTTTCCATGTTAAACACTCAACGTGGACCAGTATTGAGAACCCGCCCGTTGCCAAGCAGTGTGAACCGAGTGGCTTCTGGGGCCCGGAGCTGATGCAGCATCCTTTTGGGGTCCCTGGCTCCAGGGAGCATCACTGTTCTGGGGCACGGGAAGGAAGCCCTCTTCTGGGAGTTCTGGGGGTGCTTGGGAATCGGCGCTGCCCATTCCAGTGGGGGCGGGTGAGCAGCTCCTGTCCCGTGGGTTCAGGCTGCGCCTCTACAGCTATCAAAATGTGACAGGTGACAGCTGAGGCTGGATGGAAAGCAACTGAGTTAGCATTAAAAGTCAAGAGGGGCAAGTGGGGCACAGAGGTGTGTGCCTGCAGTCCCAGCTACTTGGGAGGATCGTTTGAGCCCAGGAGTTCGAGACCAGCCTGGGCATCACAGCGAGACCCTGTCTTTAAAAAAAGAGAGAGAGAATCAGTGAAGGATGCTGCCAAGCTGAGCACGTTGCTTTTGGTGCCTCATCTAAAGTGAAAATCTCCCCTACATTCATTCACCAGCCGGATGCCCTAAATCCTTTCAGCCTGGTTGGCACCAAAACTGTGGAAAGAAAGGGCTTCTTAAATGATACGAGGGAAAAAGAAACCCAGTCAAATGACCTTTGTGAGGGTGACTGGGGTTGAGCCAGGGCCCGGGAGCTGAATGGTGGCCACACCCCGTTGGCCCTCTCTGCTCCTGATCCAGCAGTGAGTGGCCCAGGAAGTGTGCCCGCGGCAGCTGTTCTCACTGCAGCCCAGCCCCCGTGGTGTTTGCTTTTGCGGCTTTGGTTTTGGGTTTTTACTTGTTTTATTGTTGTTTCTTTAATTAATAGACTTAATTATCTGTAAGAGCATTTTTAGGTTTATAGAAAAATTAGGCACAAAGGACAAAGTATCCCCCACCCTTGTCCCTTCCCCACTCTTACAGGCTGCATTAGCGTGGGCCTTTGTTACATTTGATGAACCAGTATTGATAAGTTATTATTTTATTAGCTACAGTCCCCAGTTTACATTAAGGTTTGCTCTTTGTGTTATGCATTCTGTGGGTTTTGGCAAGTGTATAATGACATATATCACATTACAGTAGCAAACAGAGTAGTTTCTCTGATCTAAAAATGGCCTTGCATGCCACATATCCATCCCCCTCCCTGGAACTCCTGGCAGCCACTGATCTCTTTGCTGTCTCTATAGTTTTGCCTTTTCCAGAGTGTTATACATTAATAGTTGGAATCACAGAGTATGTATCCTTTTCAGATGGGCTTTGTCACTTAGCAACATGCACGGAGGTTCCTCTGTGTCTTTTTGTGGCCTGATAGCTCCTTTCTTCTTCTCAATGAATATATCCCGTCTTATGGAATTTGTCTGCTTGCCTTGGGCTGTTTCCACACCTGCCCTTCTCCAGCGCTCTGCCACCCCCACCCCGGCTCTGTCCACAAATATGGCACTTCTGCTGCCCCCCACCCCCCCGGCCTTCCAGTATTATCTGAGAAGGGGACTCATTGTTGGAGAAGCCCAGGGAGTCCCCTGATGCTGAACTGGGTTTGGGGGTGGGAAAAGTGGAGGGATTAAGTGCTAGGAAACTGTCACGGCCAGCAGGCGCCAGCCAGGCATCCTCTCTGCTATCACGGGAGAGCCAAAGGCATGTGGCGAGCCCCTCCCTTCTGGGGCCTAATGGAACCTCCCCCCTCCTGCCCATTGTCCCCCAAGAGACCTGAGATCAGAGACAGCTCTGTTCTCTTTCTATGCAGGGGACGGTCGAGGGGCCCATGGCCACCTCTGTCAGTAGTGCCATCTCTGCCCCACCTTGGTCTGTCAACAGGTTTAGCAGGGGTGACTCCCCCGGCAGTCAGAATCCCTCCTGAGCCTCAAATAACTGGGCCCAAGCTATGAGGCTTTCACTGCTGCCCTGGGGGCCACAAGAGAGCAGAACGGCTTGGCCCTGCATAGAGGGCTGCATTCTCGGGATGTCACTTCCTTCTCTGCCTGTCTTTGGTCCTGACAGCGGGAGTTCTCTTCTTCGGATACATCGTCCCCTGGAGGGGCATTTCAGCCCCAGAGTCTGCGCTCTGCCCGACATGGCTTGAATCTCCGCCATCTGTGGAAGGGGAAGGAAACACAGCTCACCTGAAACCGCCACATGGTTTGATTTTGGTGGAAAGGAGTTAAAGACTTCAGCACTGCTCGCTTATCTTAAACCGAGCACCCATTTTCAAATAATCCTTGCGCACACTGATTGACTCCTTACTGGTGTAAGTACTTTATACATTTTTTTTTGAAACAGAGTCTCACTCTGTTGCCCAGGCTAGAGTGCCATGGCATCAGCCTAGCTCACAGCAACCTCAAACTCGTCGGCTCAAGCAATCCTCCTGCCTCAGCCTCCCAAGTAGCTGGAACTACAGGCTAATTTTTTCTCTATAAGTTGGCCAATTAATGTCTTTCTATTTATAGTAGAGACGGAGTGTCACTCTTGCTCAGGCTGGTTTCGAACTCCTGACCTCGAGCGATCCGCCCACCTCGGCCTCCCAGAGTGCTCAGATTACAGGTGTGAGCCTCTGCGCCCGGCCTTTATACTTTTAACTGCTTTAATCCTCAGAAGAATCCAATAAAGTTGGTCCTATCATCTTTCTTCTGTTCCTTTTACAAATGAGGAAACTGAGGCCAGGGAGGACAACCAGGCTAGGGCTGTACAACTAGAAGTGGCAGAGCCAGAGGGCCCACCTCCAGCGTCATGCTCACCATCACGCTCTGCACCCAGGAGCCACGTGCTTCTGCTTAGCCTCAGTGGGACACATACGCTCTCACACCCACAGAGTGGGCAGCGCTTCTCCCCTGAGGACCCCAGCGGTGGTGTCATTGCTCGGTGGCCATATGTTCGGGGTTTGGAGCTGGCAGATCCGGCTTCTGTCCCAGCCCTGCTGTGTCCTAGCTGCTGGCCCCTGCAAGTCCCAGTGTTCTTACCTGTTAAATGAGGACAAACCCCCTCTCAGAGGGTGATGAGAAATAAACATCTGTGCAGCTCTTGCCACAGTGTCTGACCATGGGGCCAGTCGCATCGTTGCAGGAGGAACCATTTGTTTCAGATGTCCTGACACATCATAAGGGCTCACTAAGTGGCAGCACTTTAAAAAATTGTTTTTAATTGCATATGTATCAGTGTTTAATCTTTTTTATTTATTTATTTATTTTTTGAGACAGAGTCTCGCTTTGTTGCCCAGGCTAGAGTGAGTGCCGTGGTGTCAGCCTAGCTCACGGCAACCTCAAACTCCTGGGCTCAAGCAATCCTCCTGCCTCAGCCTCCCGAGTAGCTGGGACTACAGGCATGCGCCACCATGCCCGGCTAATATTTTCTCTATATATATTAGTTGGCCAATTAATTTCTTTCTAGTTATAGTGGAGATGGGGTCTCGCTCTTGCTCAAGCTGGTTTCAAACTCCTGACCTTGAGCAATCCTCCTACCTCGGCCTCCCAGAGAGCTAGGATTACAGGCTTGAGCCACCGCGCCCGGCCCAGTGTTTAATCTTATCCCCAGAGTCCCTCCGTTCCTTCCAACCCAAAGGGGAGCTTGGTGGTTTCCCAACAACAGGTAACCCCACACTTTGCACTGGTCAGGTTGGGCCGGCAGAAGTAGGGATCCCCTGCCCAGTGGTACCTGTCAGATGGACACTGATCATCGCCCCACATTTCACTGAAAAAGACCCGAAGGCTCTCTGAGGGTCAGACTGCCACTCCCAGGTCTCCAGCTGTTTCTGGCAAAGAAACTCGGTGGGGAACTCAGTAAGCCATGTCCCAGGGCAGCACACGCCTGCGCCTTTGAGTTACTCTGAGCACAATGGCGGGAGCCACTGGGCAAATGCCTGCAGGGAGACGCTGCATTTGGCAGGTATGGCCTTTCCAAGGACATCCGTATAGCAGCCTGCAGGAGCAGACACACTGTGAGAGGAGTTGGGAGGGTCTTGAGAAGGGGTGGGCCACACACAGTCGGGGACAGGTCACTGAGCCCGTAGAGAAACCAGCCAGTAAAGGATTGGAAATGACACATGAACTCATACCTTGGCTATGCTATGTCTCTTAGTGAAGCACCCCTTGAGTGCCACAGGTGTGCGCTGTCAGTGCAGGAATTAAGGCTTGGGGGACAGGGGCGAATGCACAAGGTATTGGCCAAGCAGAGTTGTGAGGACATAGACACGTCCGCCTGCCAGATGTGTCACAGTGCGATGCTTTATCGAGGGAGTTTAAGCAGCCCGCGCCTGTTTGATTTGGGGGCGCCCGCTGAGATCCTAGGGCTGGGCTGGTGCCTGTCCCTGGTTCCCGATAACAGCTCCGCACCTGCAAGGCTGCCAGACTGACTCCGACGTTTGCCTGGGCTTGGTTTCTGCTCATTACCCCTGGGTAAAGGGATACTTGGATGTTTCAGTTTGAAATGCTGACAATAAGGACCGGCCCCGCTCAATATGGCCTCGAGGTTTCATTTCTAAAGTGGTTTGGATCGAGCCATCGCTGGGGGTGTGGGTGGCTCATCCACATGTAAACCTCTCTGGGGACCAGGCTGGAGGCTGCGGTGCCCCTTCATCCAGCACCTTTGAGACCAGGCTGAGGCTGGACGCTTTCCTCCTAGGAACTTCACAAGCAGCACCCTCTCCAGCCTGCTCGGGCGGCTGCGAGGCAGCCTGCTGTTACAACCACGAAAGGAAGGGAAGATGGAGCTAAAGCCAGAGCATCTCCCCATCTCCCCACCTGCCCACCCAACACGTGCTCACTGAGGGCCTGATACGTACCAGACACTTCTTCACAAAGGGATGCCTTTTGTGCGAAGGGATTAGCAGGGAAGACAGGAGTAGTTATTCATAGCTATTCGCATTGTTAAAAAATCAGAATGATTAAAAAGCCGTCTGAAAAAGCTGTATGGCAATTTAGGAAAAACAAAGCTCCGACTTAAATAGTTCGTTTAATTAAAAATTTTTTTAGGCCAGGTGTGGTGGCTCACACCTGTAATCCTAGCACTCTGGGAGGCTGAGGCGGGTGGCTCGCTCAAGGTCAGGAGTTCGAGACCAGCCTGAGCAACAGCAAGACCCCATCTCTACTAAAGATAGAAAGAAAATTAATTGGCCGACTAAAATATCTAGAAAAAAAATTAGCTGGGCATGGTGGCGCATGCCTGTAGTCCCAGCTACTCGGGAGGCTGAGGCAGGAGGATCTCTTGAGCTCAGGAGTTCAAGGTTGCTGTGAGCTAGGCTGACACCATAGCACTCTAGCAGGGGCAACAAAGTGAGACTCTGTCTCAAAAAAAAAAAAATTTTTTTTTTAAATTAGGCCAAAATTAAAAATGGTTCTGACTTCAGAAATGAAAACCGCAGTAGGTTTGAACAAATGAGAGGCCACTGTGGACGGGCATGCGGCGTGAGGCTGTCTCTCCCTGTCTCCGCCACGTCGGTAGGTGCGGTTGGCCCATTCCACACCGTGTCTCCTCGAGCAAGACTTTCAGGATCAAGCGATTCCTGTTCGAGAAACAAAAACAAAATGGTCCTATTTTCCAGTGGTTTCAGATGAAAACTGGTAATAAAATCAGGTAGAACTCCAAGAGGAGAGACATTGTGGAAGCACCAGGCCGGGCCTATTAGGAATTGCTCACGAGAAGGGCACACATTGTGCTGTATCAGGGTCACTAGCATTGTGCCTCATCGAGCTGAACATGGCACCACTCTCTGGGCAGTGAGACATGTTTTACTGAGAAAAGGATTGTTCCGCACTAGTAGGTTGGCTCCACCGTGAACATGTAACACCTTTTGTTTGAACTGCTAAAGAAAAGCTCTCTGCAGGACTCACAGAGAAGCATGCAGGCAGTGGTGGGCTGGAGGAAGCTGATAGTTGCTCATGGGAGCTGAATGTTAAGCGTTCAGGAACTTTGCCAGCCAGTTGTCTGTTTACTGGTAGCTTGTAAGTGTCTTCGGTGGAGGTATTTACACCATGGAAATTGGCACAGGCTACAGTCAGGGCGTTTTCCACTGAGACCCATTTACCAGCATGTCACCAAGTCCAGGGCTTACTGCTTCAGTGTGAAACAGGGTGTGGAGATCCAGTTCCTAACCCAGAGATTAGGCTCCTTTGTGCCTGGCAAGACGCCCAAAGGATTGGAGATGCTTCGGTCTGGAAGGTCATGGCCCATGGGACTTTAGGAACAAAGTCTCAAAACAAATCTCCAAACTCTACTGAGGGAGAAGCTGAGACCTTCTCGTTAAACCCTGCAGAGGCTAAAGCGTGGATGCTGGTGTACATCACCTATCTACCACCCTTCCAGCACTCTCCTTCCTTGCTGACCTAGAGCCTTCACTCCCACCTAAAACCTTTTATCCACTGAAATCTACCCATCCCTGAATCCCTCCCCGAGCTCCATCCCAACCCCCCCCTCCCCAGGGCCTTCTGTCACTCCAGCCCACACTGCACCCAGCCTGCCTCTGGCCCCGGTGGTCCTAACCGTCCACAGGGTTTCTTTGGTATGTACGTGCTCACATCTTGTTACTTAACATCTGATGGAGGGACCCCGTGGTTTTCACTGTGGGAAGAGGTGCTTTTGGCAGTGTCTGGAGATAGTTTTGGTTGTCACATTAGCAGTAGAGGTGCTACTAGTGGGGACAGGCCAGGGATACTGCCGACATCCTGCAATGCGCAGGGCAGCCCCCCTGGCAAAGAGTGACCTGGCCCCAAATGTCAGGACTGCAGAGGTTAAGAAGCCCCAATGTGCACTCAATGGTCACCTTCTAGTTCAACTTCACCAATAAAACCAAGCTCGAGCAAGACACATCACAGACTTCACCTGTTAGAGGTAAGTGTGGCTTTACCCACCTTGGGGTTTATTTCCAGAACACATTTCTTCTACCACAATTACCACCCACTCCCACCTCTCGTGTTCCTTCTCCAAGCCCTGATGGGAAATATAAATAAGTACAAATTACATAAATTGATGGATAAGGAAAGGTAATGGGTAGTCCAGGCAGGGTGGCTAACGCCTGTAATCCCAGCACTGTGGGAGGCTGAGGCGAGCGGATTGCTCAAGGTCAGGAGTTTGAAACCAGCCTGAGCAAGAGTGAGACCCCATCTCTACTAAAAATAGAAAGAAGTTAATTGGACAGCTAAAAATATATAGAAAAAATTAGCCGGGCATGGTGGCGCATGCCTGTAGTCCCAGCTACTAGGGAGACTGAGGCAGGAGGATTGCTTGAGCCCAGGAGTTTGAGGTTGCTGTGAGCTAGGCTGACACCACGACACTTTAGCCTGGGCAACAGAGTGAGACTGTCTCGAAAAATTGTTTTTTAAATCCTTCAGATAAAGAATTTTGTCAACTGCAACATCATAATTGTCATTTATGAGGGCTTATTAGGGCCAGGAGTTATATTAGAAACTCTATGAATATTTCTCATAGAGCTGTCCAGACAATCCCATGGGACACGTCTTATTAACCAGGGTGCCGGGGATCAGAGAGGAACAATTTACTGGAAGCCTATTGGGGAGGTAGAAGTGGAAATCGACTGACTCCGAAAGCCAGTGTTCTTCGTGCTTCTTTCTACTCTGTTGTGTGTGTGTGTGTGTGTGTGTGTGTGTGTGTGTGTGTGTCTGTGTGTTGTGTATATATAAGAGCACTTTTGTCTTCATTTTTAAATATCTTCTTAATTTTCTGCAATGAGTATGAAAGCATCACTTTGGGAATCAGAAATGAAACAACAGTTATAATCATGAGCACAGAACCGAATTGAGAAGAAAGGACTAAACTAATTTCCCTTCTGCCTGCAGCCCTCCGGCCCCTCCTTTCTCGGGGAGTAGGGGGTGCTGCTGTTCTAGCCCCTTCCTACCTCATCGTTCCTCACTGCGTTGTCTTGAGGGAGAGACTTGGATGCTTGTCTCCCTCCAGCAGGTCCCAAAGGCCATGACTTAGCAGGGCCCGAGCCTTCACTCCTCCTTATTAGTTCTTAGAGCAACCACTGGCTCTCACCAGGTGGTTCGTCTGGGGACCAGCACAGGGGACCTTTCCCCATTCCTGGGGCGCCCAGCCTCAGGTGTCTGGGTAGTTCCTAAGTTGAAATGGGGGGAAGTCTCAAATCATGCCCGGTGGCAGCTGTGCTGGAAAGTCACTGACGTGGCACCCTCGGGCCTGGTGGGTAAGGAGGTCCTCCACGCCCTGGGGTCATGCCTAGTGGCCCCTCTCCATCAGTGCCTCCA
The DNA here is from genome assembly GCA_008750895.1 of Mirza zaza. NCBI lineage: Eukaryota > Metazoa > Chordata > Mammalia > Primates > Cheirogaleidae > Mirza > Mirza zaza. Next base: position 64,494 of record VSMD01122357.1, read on the forward strand.
CCCCCAGGGCAGGAGCAGCCTCTGCAGAAGGTTGAAACAGGCTGGGAGCAAGGAAGGACAGCTCTGCTGGTTGAGTAGACAGCAGACAGCAGAGGGACTCCAGCCTCCCAGAAGGGAGTAAGAGCTGGGCTGAGAGGTTTAAGTGGCATCCTTGCTTGGCTAACAGTGGGTACATTCAGCTCTGGAAGGCTCCATCCCAGCCCAGACTGGATGGCGAGCCTTTCCCCTCAGAGCTGTGGGAATGGCCAGGCCCCAGGCCCTCCTGCTGTGAGCCCCCTCCAGCGCTCTGCAGCCCAGTCTGCCCTTCCTTTAGCCTAGAAGGCAGGATTTTCACAAAACTGAAACAACTGCAAGCACAAGTTTTCTAGAAGCTTTAAGATTAAATTAATAAATGGACGGTCTATTGCTTCCCTCTTCCCCTACATGGTAAATATGAAAGGACTGAGCAAAGTCTGAAATCCAAACAACACTTATGTTTGCAAACTGTGGATCAAGAGTCCTCAAACTTTTTAAACAGGGGCCCAGTTCACTGTCCCTCAGACCATTGGAGGGCCGGAGTATAGTTTAAAAAAAACTATGAGCATATTTCTATGCACGCTACACATATCTTATTTTGAAGTGAAAAAACAAACAGGCAAAAACACCCACATGTGGCCCGAGGGCCGTAGTTTGAGGAAGCCTGCGTGGATAGTTGTTGAAGCTGAGTCTTGGGAACACAGGGGTTCGTTATACTCTTTCTACCTTGTGTGTGTTTGAAATGTTCCGTGATCACAATGAATTACATGCATAAATAATAAAAAGGCCCAAGCCACAAAAAAGACAATAGAACATTTATGCTTTTTACTAGAATAAATCAATACTACATTTCCCTGTGGACCAAGAGTGCCGAAGCCCTCACAGTGCAGGTGTGTGTGTGTGGGAGGGCTCAGCCCCTATAATTCTTTCCCTTTGTGCCATGCCCTGGAGTGGTCTCTTGCTAGGGAAGAGTCACTGAAAGTATTTAATCATTTAATTCTGGAATGGGGAAATTAAAATACACATATTTGGAGGGTAAATTAAAAAGTCACAGAGAGAAAAGAAAGGACTATTTAAAAGCCCTGAGTGCCTTGTCATTCATTAGTCACACATCGTGCCCCCGCCAGGCGAGGCCCTGAGGGTGGGGTTGGGGAGAGGGACAGGAGACCCTCAGTTGTCAGGCCTGCCCCCCAGTGGGTCTGCGCATCTGCAGAAGGCTGGCCCACTCCTGATCACCACCACTGTGACCACGATGGTGATTTACTGAGGACAGGGAGGCTATTGCCTTGTGTTACGGGCCGAATCATGTCCTCCGAGAAGATCCGTTGAAATTCTAAGCCCTAGCACTTTCTGATGTGACCTTATTTGCCAATAGGGCCGTTACAGATGTAATTGATTAAGATGAGATCATACTGGAGTAGGGCGGGCCCTTCATCCATATGACTGGTGTCCTTATAAAACGTGGAAAAGACAGAGACAATCGGGGAGAATGCCAGGTGACCACGCAGGCAGAGATCGGAGTGACGTATCTTCAAGTCAAGGAACGCCAACGACTGCACCCCAGAAGCTGGACGGGTCAGGCGGGACTCTCCCCATGGGCGTCAGAGGCAGCAGGGCCCTGTGCACACCTTGATCTTGGACTCCTCGCCCCCAGACCTGACAGAGGACACATTGCTATCGTGAGCCACCCGGTTTGTGGTGCTTTGTTATGGCAGCCCCAGGACACTAATAGGTGATCATGTGCGGGTCCCCAGAACCTGGCACACCGTAGCATCTGAAAAGAAAATGAATGAACGGGCCAGGCGCAGTGGCTCACGCCTGTAATCCTAGCACTCTGGGAGGCCGAGGCGGGCGGATTGCTCGAGGTCAGGAGTTCGAAACCAGCCTGAGCGAGACCCCGTCTCTACTATAAATAGAAAGAAATTAATTGGCCAACTAATACATATAGAAAAAAATTAGCCGGACATGGTGGCGCATGCCTGTAGTCCCAGCCACTTGGGAGGCTGAGGCAAGAGGATCGCTTGAGCCCAGGAGTTTGAGGTTGCTGTGAGCTAGCCTGATGCCACGGCACTCACTCTAGCCTGGGCAACAAAGTGAGACTCTGTCTCAAAAAAAAAAAAAAAAAGAAAATGAATGAACGAATAAGGCATAGGGAAGGGTGATGGAGTGTAGCAAGGAGAAGTTTGCGGTAAGGGAGGAGGAGAACTACTCAGCCCCCAAAAGTCAAGTGGATGTGGTTCTGCCACCTCCCCAGGAAGGCTCCACAGCCTAGGGCAGCCGCAGCACATGGGCTGAGGGAGGCCCCACCAGCTGGCCTCTGCCGGCCTGGTCACCCAGTGCAGGTCCTGATGTGGGGAGCGAGGGAGCAGAGAGTAGAGAAACACTAGAGTTGGCCACGGGAGCTGTTTCTCATCTCAAGGGTGTCCCCTCCCCTTCCTCCCTCCGCCCTGCAGCGTCTCCCTCTGCAGCATCTCTGCCTCTGGGCTGACATTCACCCAGCTCGCCCACCCTTCGAGAGCAGGCCCTGGACTGATCCCAGGTAGAGCTGGAGGTCCCAGCAAGTTTAGGGGCACTGGCAGGAAGAAAGTGAGGGAAGACGTTGGTGGCTTGGCTGTACTGGGTGTTATGGGCACAAACTCCTTTTCAAATCCATTCTGGAAATTACTATTGGCATGACTTTGGGCAAGTTACTCAACTTCCCCTGAGCCTCAGTTTCCTTATTTGAAAAGTGAGGCTATTCCTGCCTACAATGTGTTACTGTCATGAAGATTAAATGAAGCGTATTTGGTGTGAAAGCGTCCTCACAATCATTGTTATTGTCCTCAGTGGCATCCAAGCATCTCTAGGGAGGACAGGAGGGCAGTGTGATGGGAGGATTTTGTGAGTTCCCAGACTGCCCAGATCCATGATCCGTGGCATCAGTGGTAAGAGGTCCAGGCGGGGCAGCTCTGAGACGTTCGGTATGTGCCCTTGGCATGGGGGTGACTTTCTACAGCCTGGAGGACGCTGTCAAATCCTGGCTGGGCTGAGCTGAGCACACAGAGCTGACCAATGTCGGTGGGGGACGGCCCCCAGCCAAGCGCGAGGAGGCCCCTTTGTGGGAACCAACACCTCGAAGAGGGACATGAGTTCAGACGCCAGGGCCCCACTGGGAGCACGGGCACAAAGGACTGAAACCACCACTGAAAATCAGGCCGGAGGACCCTTCTTGGGAGGAGTTTGCTGGGCTCGAGAGGCCACTAGTGGGGGTGGGCGCGACCCTGGCCTTCAGGGTCAAGCCTTGTGAGGCAGGCTTCACTGGGGCTTATGGCTTTGGCTTCTGCTTAACAGGTGGTTCCCATAGCAGGGATGGGACCAGGGATCCCTGAGTGCCCTGCTGACTTCCATTGTGAAGAATGTTAAATGATTGTGGTTGGGGGGTGGGAGGGTGGGGCACTAAGAACTCGAGTCTTACTGTGATAAGGAGTGAGTGCGTTGGTGGGGGACCAGCTATCAGATAAGGAGGGCTGGGGAAAACAAGCGGTCTTGACAAAGGTGGGCGGGGCTCATGCAAAGGAGCAGGCCAGGAGCATTTCCTATGGCTTTCTGCTTTTTGGAAAGTGCTTGGGAGGCTGAGTAGCCAAGGTTGACCTGGGAGCCTGTGGTCTTACCCCAGAATCACACAGACCACGAAAAGCAGATGGCGGACAGCCCGGGGTGGCCAGGCCACCTGGCCACTGCAGGCCAAGAGTGCGGGTGCAGCCTGGGACAGCAAGGACAAGCTTCGAAGGCAAAGGTGAGGCGCTGTCTGAGGCACCCTGGGGCCTCTGGCTCTTGCTTGCCAGGGGTGTCTCCTGGTCCTCCCTTCATCTGTCCAGGAGGGTGGGTGGGAAGGGGGACACTCTCTTTCTCTGATCTATGTGCCCCGGTAGCCTGGCTGGGCTTGGTAATGTGGAAAACTCTGGTTTGCACAGGCAGTGATGTTCCAAGTTCTGCTAAAGGGGACAGCAAGACACAGGGCATTGCTTTATCCCTGGAGAGTTCTGTTCTTTCCTGGAGATGGCTCTGGGTGGCCTGGGCAGGAAGGAGAAGGGAGAGAGATAAAAGGCCCCAGAGGGAATTTCCTACTTGCTTCTGTTTTCCTGTATTTTGGGGTCAAACCATGTAAGGCATGCTTCACTTGGTGCATTTGTTTCTGGGGCGACTAATAGTGTCTGCTTAGCAAAGGCCGAGTTCCAATCAACAGTCAGTGATGGGAGATGCCATCACCTGAGCATCCTGCTGACTTTCATTCTGATTATTTAGTTAAATGATTATTGTTGGGGATGAGTAGCATTGAGGATTAAAGTTTCTCTGTGATAAGGAGTGGGTGCACTTGGCCAGGGTTGTGTGATTGCTCTGGAACCAGCTAGTTTGGACAAAGCCTGAGTTTTCAGCTAGGAAGTGCATCAGGCCGGTAGCCTACTGTGTACTGTGTGGTAGTTTCTTTGCTCTGAGTTCTGAGACACCGAGGTGCCATTTTAAAATAGAAATTCCAGAGATGGCTTTACCTCTTGGCAAACACAGCACCATCCTTGTTCCATGCACTGAGGGATCCTATGAATTTCTGGGCTATAAATCCCCTGCCCCATCCACTGACTCTAAAAGCCCATGGACAGGGAGCAGGGATCCAGGAACTAGGCCCTCCATAATGCACACTGGCTGGATGGTGGTTGGCAATTTGTGAACTGCATTTCCCAGGCCCTCAGTTTCCTTTACGATATCTAGTGGAGAGAATTTCCCTCAGGGCAGTGGTCCTCCCACTTTGGTGCATGAAAGAATCGCACATGGAGCTTTCTGGAATGTAGATTCCTAAGCCCTGACCCACAGACTGATGATGGAATACTGACTAGGCCTGGCCGTTGGTCCAGATGAATTTGTAATGGTGTCCTGAGGCTCATACTTTGAGAAATACCAATGTGGAGAGAATTCCTAAAAATTTGGCTGAACCTACTAATAATACTAAATAATAAATAATACTAAAGAGGATAGAGATGCGAGTGTATCAAGAACTGTGGTATCTTATTTACTCAGAATTTTAATGTGGCTTTCAATGGCTAGGTAAGTGATTCTTTCAGCAGCAAGGACGAAGCTGCCCAACCCTATATCAGAAATTAAGAAGGCAGCTGAAAAAGTGTAGAATTGGAGTTGACAGATAAAAGCTAGAGAACCATTGTTACTTTGACTATTTTATTAAGAGTCATGAGTCCTTGAGCTTTGCCATCCTGATGGAGCTGACAATGAGGATTTTTTTCATTACTCTTATTGCCAAACAAGATTGATGCCGAGTAAATCCTCACTGTAGAAGTGGTAAGCAACTGGAGCTCTAGGAATTGCTTTGAACTTTTCTTCTGAATTTTTCTGAATGTCGTTCATCATCATTTGCTTATCCAAGAAGACCAAACTGCTGAGAAGTTAGAAATCGGATCTTTTCAAAGTTATCTCCCAAGGGATCTCCTAGACCTGCTGGCAAGGAGCAGTCAGACTCTGGTTTCGGTGCTCGGGCTCTGGGGTGGAAGATGTGCACTGCCAACTTGGAGCTGTGCATGCATTGGAGGAGCAAAACTCCAAGGAGCTGGCCTGGGCCTCCCCCTTCACCACTGGCAGCTTCCAGATGGCTTCTAGGGGTGGAGGCAAAGGCCTCAATTCTCAACACACAGGATATTCAAGTTCTCAAAACCTAGAATTGTTCCAGACAAATCCAGACCTATGTCTAATCTCTAAACACCTCTGAGCTTTGCATTAACAGCCCTGGGAAGGAATTCCAATTTTTAGGAGGTCTGTTTACCTGGGGGAGGGGAGGGTGAGATGAGAGGGAGATAGGCCTCTGCAATTTCCAGTATTTGATTTGAAGACATCCCAGAGGCTTAAAGTGTCTTAAGACTGCATTGTTACTGGGTATCTAGGGTCTGGCAAAAGCCGGGAAGCTGTTTTGTATCTAAGAAAAGTGAGATTTAAGATTAGAAATTGTGAATTCCCTAGCTTTGCCTGTGATTCAGAAACAATGGGACCTCAGTTTGTGGGGATTTATTATTCAGCTGGGAAATATCTCTTTGGTCAGAGGATCTGGTGAATTTCCCCAGTATTTCCTTCTCTCTCATTTCCTTAAAAGGGAAAAACTGGTTTCACCATTACTTATATCTCACATAGACAGTGTATCAAATGGACACATTGAAATGTTATTAAAGCTATTTCTCAAGACTGTTAATAGTAAATATACAGAGTACGGATATTTCTTTTCAGCCCAAATCATCTCAAGAAATTTTATGACAAATTTGTCAGTGAGATTTACACTGGGTAGAAGAGGAAACATTTTAGAAGAGGCCTGCAGGTGACTTCAATTACTTATTCCTTCTCTTGGGTTCTTTAAAGTGATCTACAAATCTTCCCATAGAACAGTTATGCTTGCTTGAAATCAGAGTATAGGTTGGGATTTTGCTGCAAGGGTCAACTAGCAAGATTAAATATCTGGAGGGCCTCCAGCCAAAGATAAAATACTGGGATAAGAGTGAGAAAAGAAGGGAAAAAGAAAAGAGCTAGTGGTCCCTCTAGTGGAGAGTTGTGGGGAGGCACTCAAAGACTGTCCAAATGCTCTGTAGGCTGTTACTATCTAATTGCTGACTGGAGCGCTCCAAATTACTCAAGATAAAGAGAATTTGATCTCCAACACAAACCAGTGGCAAAAAAGAAATACTGCCTTCCTAAATCCAGGAGGGTCAGTTTACCTGTAGCATCTAAGCTGCTTAATTTTCTTGGAGACATAAGAGTTACTAACAAGGAAAGTACTCTAAATATGATAGAGGTATTTAAAAATGGCAATGGAACCAAATATATGCTTTATTTAAATTTGATATATTTTAGACATCATATGTATTTGCTTCTATTAAGAATTTTGTTATACAGAGTGGCAGGATTTTTTCAGGTTTATCTCATCCCCATATTGGGGGGAACACTCTCTAGAGCTCTACAATCTCTTGAAACTATTGCCCACTAAAATTCCACCTACTCTTAAAGCTCTCCCATAGCTTACTAATAAGCACTGGTACTTACATCCTGGCATCAGTTTCAAGGCATTAAGTGAATAAAAATGCATAAAACCATAGCTGGCTGACAAGGCTTTCACAAATGCAGATAAAGGTTTGAATTCAAAAACTGGTCCCTTGCCCCTCATCAGGGAGGGCATCCGTATTCTCCTCTCAGTCCCTGCTCAGTGCTCATCTTCTTAAGGATAAAGTGTTGGCTTCCTTGGGCATCTGCTGGAGGTCTGAAGGGATCTCCCACAGGCCTTTGATTGACCCAAGCAGCTACATTCTTGGTCTGATCCCTCCTTTGGGCTTAAGCTGTTCTAGCTCCAAACACAAGCCTTACAAAGAGCAGTAATAAAATCCTGTGAACAATCACCACTTTGCAAATGATCTTTATCTCTGTTTCAAGCACATGGGCAGGCCTACTGACTATAGTGTACAGTGTTTTCGTAGCACCTTTTGGGCGTGGGATGGTGGTGTAACTTGTAAACTGTGCCTCCCTTCCTCACTGAACTGTCTCTTGACTTCTTCATCAGAGCATCGCTGGCACTCAGCACAGATCCTGCTCTTTAGCAGGTTCTGCCCAAAAGTTTACTAAATGAACAGAGTAGTAACTTAAGACAGAATTGTCCCTTTTTCCTTTTCCCTTGTCCATATGTCCCATGAGGGTATAACCGGAACTAATTAGGTGTAGTGTGGCAAATGTAATATTTCTCTGTAAGTAAGGACACTAGAAGACAAGCATTACTGATGTCCTCTCAATAATCACCACAAAATAAAAAACAAGAAACACCAAAATAAAAATATAATTAGACTTTCAAAGTTTATATGCATATATACCCACATACTTCATTTAAGAACCTCAGTGCTATTTCTTTTTATTATAGCTAGACACAAAATGCCCAAAGTTATACAAAACAAACAATACAAATTTTAAACACTTTTACAAAAGTGAAAATATAAAGAAATGAAGACTATGGATTTATGTTTGCAAACATTAATTTGACTTTGAATCCTGTCTGGTATTAAAACCTAACAGTTTATCAGAATTTGCATTTGATACAACTTTATGTTAAAATTATAGTGGACAAAACTGATGAAATCCATAGCGTATAGCAAATAATTATTCAAATTAATACGATCTTCAACTATTCTAAGTACCGTTGCTATCATTTTCTGTTTATTAAAACTTTTATTTTAGGGAACAAAACTGATCTTTTGCTTTTTCAGGAAAAAGAATTAATAAACATTCATTAAATCTTCAATCTCAACTTTTAAAGCTTAGAGCTCTTTAAGTATTTTTGCTAATATGAAACTACTTTTGGTTCACTGCTAACTTTTAAAATATCTTAAGACAATCAATGTGATTTAAGGTCATTTTTGTCTGCAGAGTGCTCATATTTTTTGTCTTTATACTAAAGCAGTAAGGCAAGAAAGCAGATCCTTTTCCAAATCAGACAGAGAGAGAATATCCCTCCATTTTAAAATTTAGGGATTAGAACCACTGCAAATGATCCTACACCAAAAGGAAATTAAGGCTGCCGTGATTTTTCTTTATATTTAAACCATAACATAAGATTGGCAGTGCTATTGCCTGCAAATGTTGAATTTACAACCTTTGGGCTTACAAAACAGGACATAAATATTGCCATTTCTGTCTATACTTCTAAGACATTGTTTTCACAATCACCTTTGATAAATTTTAAGATGAAGTCAGAAAATACTATACAAGCTGGGCATGGTGGTGCGTGCCTTTACTCTCAGTTATTGGGGAGCTTGAGGTGGGAGAATCACTTGAGCCCAGAAGTTCAAGTCTAGCCTGGGCAACATAGCGAGACCCTGTCTCTTAAAGAAAAAGAAAACACTACACAAAGCTGAAAGTATGTGACTGGCATAAGGAGATACATGCTGGAAGTGCCCAGAGTAGACTCCAGTGTCTGGTTAGTGCTGGCACACTCTGCCCCCAGCCTGGCACACAGATGTGCAAGACACATACCAGCCAGCATGGCGGGTGGCGGGAGGGGGGGTGCGGCGGGGGGCGGGGGGGGGGGGGGGGGGGGGGGGGGGGGGGGGGGGGGGGGGGGGGGGGGGGGGGGTCTTTCACTGCTCCAAAGGGCCTGGCCCTCTACTGCCAAAGGCGAGGTACCTGGCTTTGCAAGAACCCCCAGGCACCAGTTAGAGTATATCCTGTTTGCTGCAGCATTCTTCTTTGAGGCAAACTCTTCTAGATAAGTGAAAGAGAAAAATCACATAACCTAGCCTGCAAAAGAATTCCTAAAATAATTTTCTGGCATGAATGTGGACCAGGCTTCACAGTATACATATACCAGGGTTAGCACCATATTTTAGCCTGAACTGAGGTAAAAATGAACTCTCATATAACTTCGACTGGAGATTTCAGGAGCAATCTTGAATGGGGTATTTACAGCAGCATTCTTTCTGATCATTAATATAAGTTGTATGAAGAACCATTTGATCCCAAGTACATATTAATATATCTAAGTGTACAATGAAATTGATAAATTACAAATCTAGGTGTATAAGGTTATAGCAAGAAAAATCCAGCAAAACAGAACTCTCGTTTTTTAATTCAAACTGTGTCAGTACTGGGTTGATGAAGTCCAAGATTTTGATAAAATACACTGAACCAATATCACAAAGCCAGGTTATCATTGGCAATGTCCAGTAATTTCACTTTTCAGAGCATGGTCAAGTTTATTGTAGGTGCTACCCAGTCAACATCCAGCTCCTACATTTAACTAGGTCAGACTATTTGTCCCCTGCTCATTACATATTCCATTTGATAAAAAGTTGAGTAGCATCCACCTTCCCCAACTATTTTGGTTTCTGTAAACAAATTGCTCTGGAAGTTATACTTATTATTTATATAAAGGACGCAAAGGGAAAGACCTTAGAACTTTATAAAAAATTTGAAGGGGTACAGTATGTTTCAGCAAATGAAAATATAATTGGACAAAAAGAGGTAATTCTCTAGTTCCTATAAGCTGAAAAGGTAAGACAATAATGTTAAAATAAAGAACTTAATGGAAACTTTTCAAATTGCTTTTCTCCTCCCTTTAACATTACTTAACATATAAGATAAATAAGAAATCCTGATATAAATAGCTTTTTGGAGCATCACAAAACTAATTTTTCAAAGGAGAGTAATTGCCATTGTTTAGCAAATAAAATATAACTTTGGAGTCTGAACGCCACTGGAATTCAGCCAATCTCCAATCAGAGCTGGCTCTGGTGCTCAGGCAGAAGCACTAGGCTAGTGGTAAACTTCAGGGAGAAGGTTATCACTCAATTTGACCAAGAGTCTTCAAAAACAGCAGTAGCATTTTCATCTGGCTCAGTTGAAATTCAGATGAAAACAGGAGTAACTTCCCCCTGCAGCCTATAGAAACATTTTAGGAAAACAGTTTAAGGTTTGTACTTAACTTAAAAATTCAGCTGAATACTGAAGACATTCTTCAGAAAACTCAAACAGCCATTCTTCTTTTATAAATATGCTGGTGCTAACTGCACCCAATTGGTAATATACAAGGAGGTATGGTTTAGCTATGTTTGCAAGAATGCTAATTGCTAATAAGGTCTTTCAGTTCCCTGTCAGTCAGTTCATTCACTTCCATGATCTTCTGTAAGTGTTCCATGTATCGGCTATGGTCCTGCAGGAAGTGAGGGACCCTCATGTTTTCAATAACTGCCAATCCTTTTAAGCGATCCACATCTTCATAAGAAACCTGAAAAAGGAAGATGGGTTAATTTTTAAACATAACCACAAGGTATATTTTAAAGATGAATTTTTTTCCTGGGTCTTAAATGAAACTATACAGATCATCTGCAAAGTAATAGCTGCAAAGTAACAATCAGCAGCTTACTTTTTCTTCTATGTTAAATTAGAATGTATTTGTCTGCACCCTCATACTATGACCATATTAAAAGAAGTTATTCAAAGGAAGTTAATTAAAGGAAGTCAAATGTGATTTAACAGTCTATCTTGAACCTACTCAGTTTGTTTGAAAATTAGACAACCAAACTTAATATATATGTGTATATGAGAGACTCTAAATCTAAAAAACCTGACTAAATCTAAATAAAAGAATCAAGAAAATAGTTAGAATATAAATGCCACATTATTAAATTAGAAAAATTAGCACAGTTATACCATCCCAAATCCAAACATCCAAAATCTGAAATGCTCCAAAATCTGAAACTTTCTGAGTCCTGACATGACCTTCAAAGAAATGCTCATTGGAGCTTTTGGAAATTTCTGATTTTTGGATTTGGGTTGCTCAACTGGTAAGTAAGTAAATAATCCAAAACCTGAAAAAACTGAAAATCCAAAATACTTCTGATCCCAACCATTTAGAGGAGGGATATGCAACCTATATATTAGACACCTGTTTCTATTTAATTTGGGAAACATAATGATTTTTGATTTGTATTACATTCTCTTGGTTTTATTTTGAATTTTTGTAGGTATTTTTAAAAATTTCACATTTCTTTTATTCACCTAGGTAAAAAGCCAGAAATTCAGGGGTGTTTATGTATAGGTTAGGTTTAGGGGTGAAACATTTTAAGTTCTATACATTATCTTTGCATCTTTAAATTCCGAAACCTGGTTTACTTTCAATATTATGGTCTTCTAATCAACACTCTTCCAGGTTCAGTGGGAAGGATTTAAGAAAAGAAATTATGTTCATACTATATCTATATTTTATTAAGTTAAAAAAATGGTTAATATTAAAAATTATTTATTTTATTTAGTATGTATACCACTAAATGTAATAAAAATAGATTTGTTAATATTGGTATGGTTTAGTAATTTTTAAACCATTATGAGTTTATTATAGAAGAGAATGAGTAAATATACTGATATTGGGAAACAGCATTCTCATTTTAAGAGAAAGGAGATGCAAATATATTAAATAGAATGGGAGAGGGAAGAATCAAGTGGAGTCTGATTTGAATTTAAATCATTATGATTTAAAACAAAAAATATGGGCCAGGTGCGGTGGTTCACACCTGTAATCCTAACACTCTGGGAGGCCGAGGTGGGCGCATCATTTGAGCTCAGGAGTTTGAGACCAGCCTAAGCAAGAGCGAGACCCCATCTCTACTAAAAATAGAAATAAATTAATTGGCCAACTAAAAATATATAGAAAAAATTAGCTGGGCATGGTGGCGCATGCCTGTAGTCCCAGCTACTTGGGAGGCTGAGGCAGCAGGATCGCTTGAGCCCAGGAGTTTGAGGTTGCTGTGAGCTAGGCTGATGCCACGGCATGGCACTCTAGCCCGGGCAACAAAGTGACCAGAGAATATCCTTGTTCTTAGGAGATTTTAACGGGGAAGTGTTATAGTTGCAGCTTACTTTAAAATGCTTTTAGACAAAGATGCTTTCTAGAAAAAGATGTGTATACAAATAAAAATAAAACTACATATATTCCCAAATTTCCTATACCCTTCTTTATCTCTTATTGACCACAAAGAAATTTTATCATTTGATTCTGTGACAGAACCATATTTCTCCCTCTTGTTATCACATAAAGGAAACTTATTCCAACAATAAAGTAAAAACAGCCTGAACCTGAGTCTTAGGAATCATAAAATCAAGCTAGAGGAAATGCTAATCTGGTGTACTTGGGGACTATGTGCCATTTGTTTTACTTACCTTTCCCAGGGCTGTAAGTAGATGAAAGTCTATGGTATTTCTGTATCGGAGGATTTGAAGAATTCCATCCAAGTACACCTGGTCTTTACTAAAACACCCTGGAGGAACCAGAATAGTGTTTATTTTCTCATATTTTAAAAAAATTATTTTAAAAAATTTTTTTATTTTTATTTTTCATGGAAAAGAGGTTTTTCTTTTTTCCAAAAATTGCACAAAAGTAAAGCAAATCTCTAGTTGATAAGGGCTTGTTGTGCAGGCGTTAGCAGTACTGCCCTCACTACTCATTCATCAGACAGTAGCACTACCCCAAGACAAGGATGGTTGAAAAATTACTAAGTAATTAGAGACCAACCCATTCCCTTTACCATAAGAATTACATCTGCGTAAAAGAAAGTTCTAATTTGTCAATGTTTATTTAACTTTATTTGTAGCAGAAAATGTGAAGTCTTAGAAAATACAAGGATATTCCCCATTTGTGCAGTTAAAAGAAAAATAAATAAAATAAAATAAAGAAAATACAAGGATAGTATGCATACTAATAGCTTTTCTTTAAGAATTCCCTCCCTCTGACCTCATCCCCATTATTAAAATAGCACTTTTTCCTACTTATAAATACTGGTAATTTAAAATATATGACTATTATAAATGATCATCCCATCCCCCGCTGCCATTCAACCACAACCGTTAACTTACATGTGATGAAGGCATTTGTGTAGAAAGGGTCAGAGGGGCGGTGTGGCGGAGAATAGTTTTAGAGAAGCTAGGTTTCAACAGGTAGTGTAGAGATGTAGGATTTCAAAAACTCCCGGTATTTACAAAAATAATAACAACCTTCCCCCCATTAAAAAAACGATGGTTTAATAACACTTTAGGAGATTTTGATACTGTTACTTCCTATGAAAACAATAATTAGAACTAGACTCTAAAGAATACGTAGGTTTAAAAATAGAAAAAAATGGATAAAGAGGACATGAAAAGCAGGAATAGTTCATGAGATCTGAATCAGAAAAGGATGTTCTTCTTATAAAGAAAATCTTTTTCTCATCCTAACATAACTTGTGTAAATTTTTCAAAATTTTGCTCTATTAAATGAACTAAAATCTTTCCATATAAAGTGATAGTTAAAGAATTACTGTTAATTTTGTTATATATGCTAATAGCATGGAGATTATGGAAAAAAACTGTCCTGATCAGTTAGAGATGCATACTGAAATATTTATGGGTAAAAGGACATGATGTGGAAATTCGCTTTAATATACTACAGGAAAACAGGAACTGGGAAGAATAGATGAACCACAGTTAGAAAATATTGACAACTACTGTAAGATCAGGTAATGTATTTATGAGGGTTCAGCATATTAATTGTTCTTTTGTATACATTTAATATTTTCCATAATGAAAACTTTTTAAAAAGTATGTGAAGAAAAGAAAAAAATGACTAGTCTAAATGTGATGTGCCTCCATGGGGTGTCAAAGGCAACAGGAATGCCCTGTGCGTCTGAGTACAGAGCACTAAAATGCAGGCAAAGGGATCTAAAAAGGAGATGGGAAATGGCAGACACATTTCTTATCTGAAACCCCACCTGGAGGTGGCTGTGCACACACAAAAGACAGGGAACAGATAGCCTTCTCTTTCCTGCTTCTTGTCTTGCCTGCTCATGGCTCACAGGCCCCATACTTTCATACAACTACATCGCTGGTATAAAATGTGAATGTGGGCTGGGCTGACAACATAACCTTTACTGACCTGAGTATTTCCAAGCTCCAAATAAATAATTTAAAAATACGGTTATAAGAAAATTTGTTGATACATTGAACTAATCTGAAAATCAAAATGACTTTCAAACAAATGTTTCTTAATTCATTTTGTCTTGTTTTGTTTTGTTTTTTAGAGATGAGGGTCTTGCTATGTTGCCCAGGGTGGACTTGAAATCCTGGGCTCAAGCAATTTTCCTGCCTCAGCATTCTGAGTAGCTGGGACCACAGGCACATCCAGCTAAATGTGTCTTAACTCTTATACTTTTTTCAAAGGCATTTTTGTATTATTATACACTTTGCTCATCTTGTTAAAAACAAACAAACAAACAAAAAACAAAGCCTTTATGGACAATCTAAAGCAGGGGTCCTCAAACTTTTTAAACAGGGAGCCAGTTCACTGTCCCTCAGACTGTTGGAGAGTGTGCACTGTGGGCCTGGGATGAATTGGCTGCTAAGCAGGACAGGCAGCTGTGGCAAAAACACCCGGCAGGCCGGATAAATGTCCTAGGCAGGCAGCACGTGGCCCGCAGGCCGTAGTTTGAGGACGCCTGATGTAAAGTTTTTTTGTTTTTTTTTTTAAATATAAGTCCATTTTTTTTTAGCATTACATTCAACAGCCAGAATATTGCCCTGTCAAGTTGCTATAAAGGTTGGCTTACTCTCAATTTCTCTCCTTTATATCATGGCAGACTGGAAACAAACAGTAAACCAGCACCAGTCTGCACACATTTTGAGTAGCACTCATCTAAGGGTTTTTTTTTTTTTTAATTTTAGCATATTATGGGGGTACAAGTGTTAAGGTTACTTATATTGCCCATGCCCCCCTCCCCCCCTCAAGTAAGAGCTTCAAGCATGTCCATCCCCCAAAGGTTGCACATCTTACTCGTTGTGCTTGTATATACCCATCCCCTCCTCCCCCCTCCCACCCTCCCGACACCCAATAAATGTTACTCCTATATGTCCACTTAGGTGTTGATCCATTAATACCAATTTGCTGGTGAGTACATGTGGTACTGGTTTTTCCATTCTTGAGATACTTCACTTAGTAGAATGGGTTCTAGCTTTATCCAGGAATATACAAGAGGTGCTATATCACTGTTGTTTCTTAAAGCTGAATAGTACTCCACGGTATACATATACCACATTTTATTAATCCACTCATGAATTGATGGGCACTTGGGTTGTTTCCATAGCTTTGCAATTGTGAATTGTGCCGCTATAAACATTCGAGTTAATAATGCTGACAAAAAATTTTTAAGCTTCTGTTAGATTAGCATATTTACTTTGAACTAGAACTGTTTGTGAACATCAACATACATTGTGCTTGTACTCTTTGCCTCTATTTTCTTTAGACAAATAAAAATAATAGTGCTAGACATTCATAATGAAATAACAGATTCAGGCAAGGATCACTGATGAATACTGAAAACCATAAGGTGAAAAACTCTGTTGAGGAACAGAATATTCACACAGTCTTTGTCACCTCACAAATAACTTACTGATTACAAAGGGGAAAAGAAATATGTACTTTTACAAAGAAAGAGCTCATAATCACCACCTTAAATGAGGATCAAACTTAGCATCTCTGATAGTGAGACAATCTGTCATTAGGTGGCTCTTGATGTGACCCAATATCACTTATATAGTATTCTTGTAAAAAATGTTTACCCTGAACCTAATAATGAGCAAACAATCAAACACATCCAGATTGTGGGCTATTCTGTAAGAACACTGGCCTAGACTTCGAAAAAAGAAGTCATTATCATGAAAAACAGAAAAGATGGGGAGGATTGCACCACATTAAAAGAGGCTAAAGCGATAACCACCAAAAGTAATGCGTGAACGCTGACTGGATCTGGATTTTTAAAAAAAAACAGCTATAAAAGACATTTTTGGAAAAGTTGGGGAAATTTAAATATGGTGTGTATATTCATTGATATTGCTGAATTTATGTTCATTTAAGTGTGATAATGATATTGTATTAGGTAGAAGAATGTTCTTATCCTCAAGAGATGCATGCTCAAGTTTTTAGGATTAAAATGTCAAGTCTAAAATTTACTTTTAAAAAAAGTCAAAGAGAACATCATCAACAAAGTGAAAAGGCAACCAACAGAATGGCAGAAAATATTTGTAAATCATATATTTGACAAAAGACCTGTACCTAGAATATATAAAGAACTCTTATAACTCAATAATAAAAAGACAACCAATTAAACAACTGGCAAAAGATCTAAACAGACAGTTCTCCAAAAAAGATATACAAATAACTAATACACACATAAAAAGATGTTGATGGCTCATCAACAATCAATAGTCATCAGGGAAATGCAAATCAAAACTACAGTGAGATACCACTTTGCACTCACTAGAATAATTAGAATAATTATTATTATAATTTACACAATGAAAATATCAAGTGTTCCTAAGAATGTGCAGAAATAGGAATACTTACTCATACACTGGTGAAAATCTAAAAAGATGCAGTCTCTTTGGAAAACAGTCTGGCAGTTCCTCAAAAGATTAAACAGAGTTAC
Organism: Mirza zaza; assembly: GCA_008750895.1. Classification (NCBI taxonomy): domain Eukaryota; kingdom Metazoa; phylum Chordata; class Mammalia; order Primates; family Cheirogaleidae; genus Mirza; species Mirza zaza. The sequence continues at coordinate 81,521 of VSMD01122357.1, forward strand.
CATATAACTCAATTCTACTCCTAGATGTATACCCAAAAGAACTGAAAACATATCTGCACAAAAACTTCTACACAAATGTTCACAGCAGCATTATTGATAATAGCCTAAAAGTGGAAACAACCCAAATGTCCATCAACTGGTTAATAGACAAATACAATGTGATATATCCACACAAAGGAATATTAATTCAGTAATAACAATGGCTGAAATACTTATACTTGCTACAACAGGGATGAATCTTGTAAACATCAGGCTAATTAAAAAATATTATATGATTCCATTTATATGAAATGGTCAAAATAGGTAAATCTACAGACTAAAAGTAAAAGAGCTGGGGAAGAGAGAAGGAAATGGAGAATGACTGCTAATGGGAATACATTTCTTTTCACAGTAATAAAAACATTATATAATTAGATAGTGGTGATGATTGAACAATTCTGTGAATATTCTAAAAATCACTGAACTGTACATTTTTTTTTTTTTTAGACAGAGTCTCACTCTGTTCCCCAGGCTATAGTACCATGGTGTTAGCCTCGGTCATGGCAACCTCAAACTCCTAGGCTCAGTTGATCTTCCTGTCTCAGCCTCCTGAGTTGCTAGAACTACAGGCATGTGCCACCATGCCTGGCTAATTTTTTTAAAATATATATATTTTTAATTGTCCAGCTAATTTCTTTCTATTTTTTTAGTAGAGACGGGATCTCGCTCTTGCTCAGGCTGGTCTCAAACTCCTGAGCTCAAATGATCTGCCCATCTCGGCCTCCCAGAGTGCTAGGATTACAGGTGTGAGCCACCACGCCCGGCCTGAACTGTACATTTTAAATGGCTAAACTGTATGGCATATAAAAGATATCTCAATAAAACTGTTTTTAAAAGTCGTAGAGAAAGCAAAAATGGCAAAATGTTAACAACTCGTAAATCCAGATGATGGGTATATGGGTATTCATTCTACCATTCTTTCCATATTCTGTAGGTCTGAAAGCTTTCAAAATGATCTGGATAAAAATAATGCTAAGAAAATATAGTTTGGGAAAACTAGCATTGACCTCAAGTAACAAAGGTTTTATTTTTGATAGATGAGTGAATTCTGTGATTCGGGGATTAGAATATAACCAAAATCACTAGACAACTAGTCAATAAGTTAGAAAACCTACAGTTAAGGGACACCTACCTGGTTGGGAAGTATCAGTCCATCCCCTTTTGGCCCGTACACAATAATCCCATCTTGTATTGGGGTCCTTGACAAACTTGCCAATATCTTTGAAGAGTTCACAAAAAGACATTTGGCTGGCTCGATACACAGTGTAGTAGAGGAGGGCAGCCCTCCATAAAAAGGGGTCTTTTCTAAACAGGACACTGTGAATACTTGCTAGTCCTTCCTCTGTGGGATTATTTGGCTTTAGCTCATGTTTTTTACGGCCATTCCAACTGTTCCATGGCTGCTGGAGGTTGTTAATACCTCGAAAATAATGTGTACCTATGGAGAATAAAAGTTACATGAATAATAAGAAATGCCATTCTTGTTTTAATTCTTCCCCAAAAGAAAGATTCCATCAACAATTCTAATATCAAATTGATATGTGTCTATGAATCAAAACAAAGTAGAAAATTCCACAACCCTTATATCTTTTGGGTTTGAAGGAATACACTGGCTTTGGAAGGATCTTATGTCTCATTAGAGGAGATATAACCTTTATAAAAATTTACTTTTTTTTTTTTTTTTTGAGAAAGAGTCTTGTTCTGTTGCCTGGGCTAGAGTGCCATGGTGTTGGCCTAGCTCACAGCAACCTCAAACTCCTGGGCTCAAGTGATCCTCCTGCCTTAGCCTTCCAAGTAGCTGGGACTACAGGTGAGTGCTACCATGCCCACCCGGCTATTTTTTTCTATTTTTAGTAGAGACAGGGTCTCATTCTTGCTCAGGCTGGTCTGGAACTCCTGAGCTCACGTGATCCTCCTACCTTGGCTTCCCACAGTGCTGGGATTACAGGCATGAGCTCCCACACCTGGCCTAACAATTTACTTTTTAAAGAGAAGAATCATCCGGGCACAATGGCTCAGGTCTGTAATCCCAGCACTTTGGGAGGCTGAGGTGGGAGGATCGCTTGAGGCCAGGAGTTTGAGACCAGGCTGGGCAACACAGTGAGATGAGACCTAGTCTCTACAAAAAATAAAAAGATAAGCTGGGCGTGGTGGTAGGCGTCCTACAGTCTCAGCTACTCAGGAGGCCAAGGTAGGAGGATCACTTGAGCCCAAGAGTTCAAGGTGATAGTAAACGATGATCATGCCACTGCACCAGCCTAGGTGACAAAGTGAGATCCTGTTTCTTAAACAAATAACAAAAAATAAAGAGAAGAATCACAGAATTGATATTTGAAAAGAATATACTTTAATTCAACCCCCTCAGTTCAAGGTGGGGGAACAGAAATCCAGAGGAGGTAAATAAATTTCCAAGCTTAATACAGCTAAATAGTGTCCTAAAAAAACATATAAATACATTAGTTTTAGTCCAAGTGAAGCTTAACAACCGCATAACTTTTTGCTAAATACTAGTAAGAAAAAAATCCATTCTAAAATAACATCTCTTTGGGGATGATTCCTGATATTACAAATGAACAAATGGAAAAAGGTTGCCCCTACCTATTTCATGCCTTAGCATTCCCTCCAGCCAATGCTCACGTGCAGTGGAGACATTGATGGTCAGAGTTGGACATCCGTTCACCACTGTCATTGAAGCCCGGGACAGCAGGTCCTCAGTGAGATGAACTACAATCTAAGGAGCAATATAGAAAAGACCAAAATGTAAAGGCAGGGTGAAAAAATGCTTTCACAGAGAACAATGGACCTAAGTTTAGTTTACACTAGTTTTTTTTACTTACAACCACCCTGAATCTCCCAGAAACCAAGAAGATGGGATGTACAGCCAATCACCTTTGACTCTTCTAATTTTAACACTCTGGGAACTCAACTTTATCGGGTTGAAGGGAAAGTAGATGGCTATGCTGAGGAAGACACAGAGGACTTAAAATTGTACCTCTGGCGTCTCTTAAATACAGTCCCTGGATAAAATGGTGCAAAAGGAGGTACAGGTGCCAGAGTTCTGCTCACTGCTGGTGCCAAGGTTTTGAGACTGACCACTAAGAACAGACTACTACTAAGAGAGGCCACTGAGGCAAATCTCTTTATTAAAAATTTTCCATAAATTAATACATATAATTCCACAAGCTATATAGAAATGGCAGCTAGAAAAAAAATTAGAAGAAACTGAACACATCAAAACAATTTAATGCAGCAGATAGTTAGACTTACAGTATTTAGTCAGAAACTTGGGTGACTAATTTTTGTTGCTGTTTTCTGTTTGGGTGATGAATTTAATGAGTAAAATAGGGTTGGGAAAATAAAACCTGCAGGAAAAAACTGATTGGCACTGGCTGAGAGTTATAATAAAATGCCAGAGCCAACTCCTCATGTTTACTTATGATCCATACCTCCCCCAGGCAGCCTTCCTTCATCATGTACTTCCTAACATGACTCCAGATTCGAGGTTTAGAAAGCAAGCTACCACCAGTGGCTTGTTCAAATTTTTCATAACTTCCATATTTCTGTAAAGTCAGTTCCATAATATTGATGGACTGTAAAAGAAAGAGAATAATGAAAGTAAATAGCCTCATATTACTTTGAGATGTCTAATAAGCTAGCTATGTTCTTATTTATCATGACCTATTCTTGGTTATTGATTTTCAAAATAACCTGCAGCTGAAATGCCACATTTTTCTAATCTTAAACAACTTCCACTCATTTTTGCAAATTTGTTCAAATGCCTATGGATTTAGAAATACTAACTCTTTTTCCCTGTGTCAGTGTCTCTTCAACATGCTGAAGGACAGAGGGGCTCAAATACTACATATAGATAGTGCTGACATCTGACAGGATTTGAGAAGCTGGGACAGAGGGGCTCCTGGCTTCTCTAAGATCATTTGGTGGTTTGGCAGGAGAACTCACACTGGAATGTATGTTTCCACACTAGTCACTAGATTACAATTACCATTTGAGTGATAGAAAAAAAAATTTCAAAATTTTCAGGACATACAAAAGAACAATCGGTCTTCTGTGACAATCCATGAAATCTGCTGTTTTCTTGGGCTACTCTTTGGCAAAAAACATAAAGCTTCAACATTAATAAGAACACTTTTATCTTTCATTCAAGGGAAGGTACTAATTACTTTTCATTCTTCATAAATTTTCACAACAAAAGAATAAGAAGTTGAGACATTTTTCTCACACATGCACATATTAACACGTATGTGCAGAATGGAAGACAAAAAAACCTGGTAACAAATCACAAATGATCAGTATCTATGGGAAAGCCACAAAAAGGAAAATATAAGAAAGAAAAAAATTACATTTCAAAGGCCTTTTGGGAAAAAAAACCTACAAAATTCAAATATATGTTATAAGAATTGTGAAAGAAACTAAAAGATTCTTATACATGTTCTTATACATGTTATAAAGTCTGTAGTTTCTGGACTGACTAGTGCAGAGATTAAAGATACAAGTTCTAGAGTCAGACAACCTGAGTTGACACCCTGGTTCTGTCATCTTCTGGCTGTATTATGATGGTCAAGTCACTAAACTTGTGACTCAGCCTCATTTGTAAACAGGGATAACAATAATAATGTCTACTTTATAGTTTTGTGGAGAAAATTTAGTCAACCCTTATTGTGTGGGGCATAAGTAGTCAATGCGTGTTAACTATTACATCATCATTGGTACGTTACTATTCTTTATAACTAACTACTGTACGTAATGTGCCTTGACACAAAAATTATAGAAAAGCTCACATATTGAAAGTCATTATTCAACATATATATCTACATTGGGAAAATACACATTACTAGTAAACTAGGCATGTAACATAAAGCGATCATAACAACAACAACAACAAAAATGGCTTCAATAGGATAGGCTTTCCATGGCTTCTGTACCCAAATCTGTTACTGAAAGCCTTGCTATTCAAAGTGTGGTCTGAAGGCAGCAGCACCGGCATGGTATGGGAGCTGGTTCTAAATGCAGAATTTTGGCCTCCCACCAACCTCATGCCTATTGAATCAGAAAATGCATTTTAACAACATCCCCAGGTGCTTCAAGTGCACAGTAAAATGTGAGAAGATTTCAGAGAATGGCAAATGCAGCACAAGTGTCCCAGAGGCAGATTTAGTCATGTGACAACTAGGATAATTACAATAAAAGCACAAATTAGCACATAATTAAAAACCCATTTTAGCAGATGTTTTGCATATACCTGTCTATAATGGTCACCAGTCATCCAGATATCAGAGTGAGAAGAATGTGAGAAACGTGGCCTTAAGAACTACGTAAGAAGTGTACCTTCTATATTGGACTGATAGACTTAAAAAAGGCTAAAAAATTTTTATTATAATTTCTGTTTACAGATGTTTTAAAGTAAGTACTTACTTTAGGATACAATTAGCTTTTGTAGGCATATGCTTACTCAATAGGAAAATGTGGTTATCTGGTTACTATTTATTGTAGCAAATGTAAAACAGTCCAGAGAATTAAGAAAAACTTAAATACAGGTATTCCTTGTTATCACAGATCACAGAATCAATAAACAAATCAGAGAATGAATAAAAATAGTGGGGTTTTCCTGCATGGATGGAATGCAATTTTTCTAACAAAATGATATACAATAGTATATCACTTTCTTTGTTTCATCTTGACTTACATGGCACCATTGTGGTGGCAACACTTCATGGGAAATACACTGATGTTCCCAAAAAACAATCTTAATATTCAACATTAAATATTACATTATATTCAATCATTCTTCTTTGAATGCCTAACCCATCCCATCATCATCTCTATTGATTCTAGTCCTCCTCAGTTTTCAACTGGTCCAACCAGACAGATTTGTCAGTAATCACAGAGATCTGCAGCATCCTTTATTGATCTTAAGAAAAACCTTCCCAACCTATCTGCATTATAATATCCCATAGCATGGAGACAGAGACAGTAGTTGAAAGGTTGGAAATAAGTTCAAGCTTCAAGGAAGAAAGGGTGTTGAGTGGTTAATGAGTCAGTTACTCCATTAGTGAATATTTTTGTGTTACAATGACTTCTGCTTCCTTATGCAACTTCTTAACTGCAGGCCATAAAAATTTTGAGTATGATCCAAATTTGGGGGAAAAAAAAGTAGCTTTAAAAGGCACAAATAAGCCTGGAAGGATACACCAAAAGGCTGAAGTTCCCATTTGGGAAGGGAGTGATTGATGGGTTGCACTAGTAAATTTATTATTCGTATTTTTCAGATATTCTTTACAAAATTCTTTACAATATGCATTATATTAGTGCTATAACAAGAAGAAAAAAGTTCCACTTGATTAGGCTTTCATATACCTCCTCATGAACAATACTTTTAGAGGCAATAAATTTCATGCCAAACCCCTCTCTTCTCTGTATATCATCATTTATGTTAATCAGAAAACTACATCCCCCAATATAGTATATAATTCCAAAGAAAATAAAGTGGAGAAACAGGGTAGATGAGAAGGTAGAAGAGATGTGATGCATTGCATTCTGAGAATATTTAAATATTAAAATGAAAGCTTAGACAGTCCCTAGACTCTGGAACCTGGGGCAAGAGGCTCAACTCTCATATGAATCTTAATCTGAAGAGTCCAAATAATTTCTTATACCTGTTTTCGGGCCAACTTAAGCCCTGGATAAGGTGGTTCCTAATCACAGATGAGTAATGGAAAAAGAAAAAAGGTATACGAGCCCTTGAAGAAATGTGACACTCCAAGGAAATAGGGAACCTTACCTTGAAAACTCAAATGAAGAACATACCTCTGAAGGAGTATCGAGTTAAAACCAGATCAAACTGCCATATTTGTAAGTCAAAATGATTAAATATGAACAATTTTATATGGTTGAACTCAATTTATTCTACAGAACACCCAATAAAATTTTATAAAGTACAGGCTTCGTTTCACAAGTTAATGAAACCAATGACAATCTTCAAAATTTCTCTTAGAAAAAAGGAAAAGGTCAAAAATGAGAAGGAAGTTGTGACATATGGAATGCAGATGACTAATATTAAGACTACTATAAGAGTAAGTTAAAATAACTAAATATTACAGAGCAATTTTCAAAATTAAAGAAAAGTTTTCTTACTTATAAAAAGTCTGAGTAAACTGATCAAATGGCCACTTCAGATCAGTGGTTGCCTGGGAACAGGGTTCAGGGAAGGTGAGTGACTGCAAGGTATACCTAAAATATGTGAATTTTATTGTCTATAAATGAATAAAATTATTTTATATTTTTTAAATCCCATTATGTTCTATGTAAGTTAAGGAGAAGAGAACCACTCTGAGACACATCAGGATGTCTATAACTTGTTTTGAATAAGAAACAATTGGCCAGGTATGGTGGCTCATGCCTGTAATCCTAGCACTCTGGGAGGCTGAGGCAGGAGGATTGCTTGACGTCAGGAGTTTGAGACCAGCCTGAGTAAGAGCGAGACCCCATCTCTACTAAAAATAGAAATTAATTGGCCAACTAAAAATATATATAGGAAAAATAAGCTGGGCATGGTGGTGCATGCCTGTAGTCCCAGCTACTAGGGAGACTGAGGCAGAAGGAGTGCTTGAGCCCAGGAGTTTGAGGTTGCTGTGAGCTAGGCTAACACCACGGCACTCTAGTCCGGGTGACAGGGAGAGACTCTATCTCAAAATAAATAAATAAATAAATAAAATTGAAAAATTAAAAAGAAACAATCTCTACTGCACAGCTCACTAACTAGCTTTGTCCCAACAGACTCTAAGCAAAGAGCTCCCTAGAGTGAATGATTAATAAAACTGTTTCTTTGAAATTAAAAAGCCCAGTGCGGAACAACCTAAAAACTCAAGTTAACTGAATTATATACACCCATTAAATAAAATATATAGTCACTGAAATTGATGCTAACAAAAAAGAAATGTTGAAAGTTTTTAATTACATGAGAAAATATTCATGATAAGCAAGCAAAAGTGCACTAACTGTAATTATGAAAATTAGGCATGATTACAAACGCCGGGCATGGGAAAAGGAAAATACACTAAAAGGACAATAGTGGTTATCTGTGAGTGGTAGAATTATGAAATTCTTATTCTCCATGCTTTTCTAAGTTTTTATACTGAACATATATTACATTTTTTCTTTTTCTTGTTAACCCCCTAATAACCTGCTGAAACACATTACTTTTATAACTAAAAAAATAAATGTTTAAAGTGCCTTCTACTTTGGAATCTCCTGTCCTTTCTCATTACCTAATTACCTCACCCCACTTGCCAGGTAGTCATTGATATTCCTTTTCTGAAATACCTGCATTTCACAGAGAAACACATAAAAGTTTTTAAAAAATTTAAAACTTCAACTGGTATTTTCTATAACAGATTTTTAGGCAGAACAGATTGCTAGCATGAAAAGAATTGATATGCTTTGCATTCTCAAGGTCAACTCATGGAGCAGGCAGCCACTTTCCTCATCTGTGTCAAAATATAGCCCAGTTTTATCACCTATAGATATCAAATATATTCTCTGCTTCTTTCCAACTCTAAGAGTATCAAATATAAATGTAAGCAAAGTAATTTTACAAGTAAATTTTCATAAATCAGTTTTAAAACTTCTAGAACCAAAACATCTTAATACATACACCTATCCCTATTTTCCAGGACTTGGTCCCCTACTCTGCATGAATCTGACTTTGGACCTTTCCTTTATGTCCATCTTAGTACCTGGCCAACTCCTCCATTGCCATGTTAGAAAATGGTATAATAGAATCTAACTAAGCTCCATAAGACACACAATCAAGTAGGGTAATGCTTCTTGTTGAAAATGAGTTGAAACAGGCAACCAAATACATTTTTACCTTTTTAAAAATATTGAGCAAAAAACTCATTTTTTTGCCAAATTATTAATCAATATTATCTCTGCTCATAAATCATTCATTTCTGAATCTGTCCCTCTTAGTAGAATAAAAAGATAATATTTTATTTTATTTATTTGGCAACAGGCTCTCACCCTGTTGCCCAGTTTAGCGTGTAGCGGTGTCATCATAGCTCACTGCAACCTCATACTCCTGAGCTCAAGAGAGCCTCCCACCTTGGCCTCCCAAGGTGCTGGGATTACAGGCATGTGCCACCACACCTGGCCAAGGATAATATTTTAAATAAAGCTTTGTATATCTTATAGGCATCAAAACAAATTGATTTTTAGAGAGTGGGAACCTAGAGCAAAGAGGAAATAAATGCAAAATGAGCAATTGTTCTACATGAAGTAAATGGTCCTATCTCTTTCCTGATCTGGATGTCACTTATAATGCTACACAAAACAGAACACTATTCATAATGTAACAGCACTGTCACCTCATGATCTTGAAGCACTTTTATTTTCCTCTATTAAAAGAAGAACAGTATGTAATCAAATTCTTTTCAACAAATAGTGCTGGGACAATTGGATATTCATATACAAAAGAATGAAGTTAGACCCCCTACCTCATATTGTATACAAAAATTTACTCAAAATGGATCAAAGACCTAAAAGCAAGAGCTAAAGCAATACAACTCTTAGAAGATAGCATAGGCATAAGTCTTCATCACCTTGGTTTAGGCAATGATTCTTAGATATTATACCAAAAATGACACAAAAATCACAAACAGCAAAAACATAAGCTGGATTTCATAAAAATTAAAAATGTTTGTGTTTCAAAGGACACCATCAAGAAAATGAAAAGACAATCCAAAGAATTGGAGAAAATGTTTGAAAACTTCATATCTGATAAGGGATTTCTATCTAAAACATGTAAAGAACTCCTGTAACTCAATAAAAACATGAATAACCCAATTAAAAAATGGGCAAAGGATATGAACAGATAGTTCTCCAAAGAAGATATACAAATGGCCATCATTAACCATCAGGGAATTGCAAGTCAAAACCACAATGATATACCACTTCACTCTCTCTAGGATGGTTATAGGGAGAAAAAACCCAAAATAAGAGTTGATGAGAAATTGGAACCCTCACACACTACTAGTGGGAAAGAAAAATGGTGTGGTCACTTTGGAAAATAGTCTAGCAGTTCCTGAAAAGGTTAAACCAACCTAGAGTTACCAAAGGTATCAGCAATTCAACTACTAGGTGTGCAGCCACGATAACTGAAAACATATGTCTACACAAAAATGCATATACAAATGTTCATACAGAATTATGCATAATAGTCAAAAAGTAGAAACAACCCAAATGTCTATCAACTAATGAAAAAGCAGAATGTAGTATATCTATACATGGAATATTGTATAAAAAGTACTGATACATGCTAGAATATAACATGGATGAACCTTGAAAACATGGTAAGTGAAAGAAGCCAGTAACAAAGGACCACAAGGACCACATACTGTATGATTCCATTTATATTAAATGTCCAGAATAGGCAAATCCAGAAAGTCAGGAAGTAGACTGGTGGTTACCTACAGCTGGGAGGTTGGTGAGAATTAGGGATTGACTGATAATGGGTACAGTGTTTCTTTTGGGGGTGAAAAAATGTTTTGGAATTAGATAGCCGTGATGGCTGCATAATTCTAAATATATTAACAACCACAGAACTGTATACTTTAAATGGGTGAAATGTACCCATTTAAAGTGAATTGTATCTTAATAAAACTGTTATTTAAAAAGAGAGAGTTTAGGCCAGGCGCGGTGGCTCAAGCCTGTAATCCTAGCTCTTTGGGAGGCCGAGGTGGGCGGATCGTTTAAGCTCAGGAGTTCGAGACCAGCCTGAGCAAGAGCGAGACCCCATCTCTACTATAAATAGAAAGAAATTAATTGGCCAACTAAAATATATATAGAAAAAATTAGCCGGGCATGGTGGCACATGCTTGTAGTCCCAGCTACTTGGGAGGCTGAGGCAGCAGGATTGCTTGAGCCCAGGAGTTTGAGGTTGCTGTGAGCTAGGCTGATGCCACGGCACTCACTCTAGCCTGGGCAATAAAGTGAAACTCTGTCTCAAAAAAANAAAAAAAAAAAAAAAAAAAAAAGAGAGAGTTTAGAACATGAATTTGCAGCCTAAAAAAAATAAACAAAAAAAATAAAAAGGGAGAGTAATCAAATGGCATAATATAACATTCAACCACTAATCTAGAAAATGAAAAATTTCTCAATAGAAAACATACAGTATATAACAAACTTTCTGAAAAATCTCAATATTCTGCTAAATAATATGCTTTCGGTTTACTTGCTGATTTTGTTTACTGCTTAGCAATTTGGAACTCTGACCATCAATCACGAGACATTTCAACAGTCTTGTGCTAAAAACTAGCTCCTTTTTCAACTGCAGTTTTTACTCAATAAAAAACTAAATACAACAGGGACATTAATATGATATGAGGTAAGGTAATGGTGTGGAAAGACTAGAAGTCAGAAGACCAGGTTTTATGTTAGAGCCTCACCATTCACTGACTGTGTGATCTTAGGTTTATCATTTTACCTGTCTTAGTTTTAGTTTCTTCACTGGCAAAATGGAGATGAAAATCTTTGCCCTACTTACCTCGCAGGGTTGTTGTGAGGACAAAATGAGACGGAGGTTGTGAATGTGCTTTGTAATCTAGTTCCCATGTGACTGTATACATCGTACTTAAGTTTTATCGGAAGACTGCTGGGTTTTAATTTCAGGATTTAAGGTAATTTGTTTGCCCTCCAATTTTTTATTCGAGGTAATGTTTTTCCTGCCTAATTATAATATACAATCCCAACCTTCCCATCATTCCAATCCTTTTCAGAAAATTCTAAAATCTAGAACTCCCACCCACCAAATAATAATTCCTGTGAGATCAGACAGTCCTTTTCTTTAAACCAGTGTTCCAAATTGTTTCTTGAGGGAAAGTGGTCAATGAGATAATCACTTTTTAAAGGCTCCATGGCTGAACGAGTTTAGAAAATATTGAATTAACTAAAGTTAAACAAAAGACTCTTCCAAGTCTTTATTATGATACTATGTGTGATAAATCTTAAAGATGAATATAATATTCTGTGTTTTATATCGTATATGGCCCCCTTTTCTTAGGCAGTGTTCCTCAAAACAGTTTTAAAATGGTTATTTCAGGTAATCATGGGATACACATAAATATACATACACACACATATACACATCCTGGTACTTTGAGATTCTCAGAATTAAAAGCAAAATTCCAAATACTGAATGAGTTTTTCAATGTTGGCTATTGCTGGTAGCAAATTAAATATATAAAAATCTGATTACTCAATCAAATTATTAGGTCTCTATTCATGGTACTATAGCCAAAAACAAAAACAAATGGGACAATGGAGCAGTGGTCATACACTTAAATTTCTTCAGCTGTAAGCAGTAACCACTGTGTAAAGCTATTGGTTATAAGACATCTTGGAGAGGCAACAGAAGAGCACCTTTACATTCCAATGTTTTAAAAAAACTGTGCTGACCAAACAAATCATATATACATGTAAGCTGAACTTGACCCCTGGGCAACAAATTTGGATCTGTTGCTTGTAAAGTGCTTTACTAAATTTGTAGCATACCAGCAAAAGGAGTCATTCATTTGTCTAGCCATTCATTCATTCGTTCCTCTTTATGGTCACCTTCTATGTGCTACTCACTGTTACTTTTATTCTTTTTTATATTTTAGAATCTAAATCTGTGTCCTACCACTAGACTGGCAGAGATGACATATAAACAGATACTGTAGTAAGACTTTAGTGGAATCATAAATAAAGTATTATGAGATCATAGAAAAAAGGCAAACAGAAGTGGAAGATTAGAAGAACTAAGAGGGCATTCCAGCCAAAAGGGAATGATATTGTCAAAAGCACATAGAAATCAAAGAAAGTAAAATACAGTGTGGTTCAGGCAAGACTGCAGAGTTCCTAGAATGGACAGGCACTGGGTAACTTATTTATTCAGTGCTACAAACTGTACTCGACTCTGGGGATAGTGGAAATACGTAAAGTACACTTCTATCAAGGAGGTCAGTCTAGTAGTAAAGCCAAACAAGAAACTTAAGGATGGTAACAGTGGATAAATGCTATGATAGAGCTGAATATAGAGTTGACTTTGGTGTAAGGCCTTGCAGGCCATGCTCACGATTTTGGACTTTATCCTAAATTTTGAGTAGTGCTGTAGTTTTTCAGGAAGGGGAAGTGAGACATGATCAAATTTGCACCTTAGAAAGACACTGACAGCAGTGTGGAGAGCAGGGAAGAGACAGAAGGCAGCAAAACTGCTTTTGCCAATAATCTAGTTTTCTATAACATGAACTGCAAACTAGGACCAGATTATAATAAAAAGAAACAAACCAAAGTATTTTAAAAAATTATACTCTACATATGCAGAACCTAGGAAATAAATAAATCTCAGACACTGAATCTGTCTTCAGTGAATGACACAGCCAAGCAAAGAAAGAAGTTGTCACCTGCAGCCCATTCCACTCTCTTCTTCCCCAACTCCACTCTTAGTTCTCCACTTCCAAATTTCTGTGTTATCAGGGTTTAATGAATAAAAGAGTGAGTGGGAAAATGAGAGGGTAACTGCTCCCAGGATAAGACATTTATAAACAGCTTAGTACTGCAGACTATTCTTTCACCACCTACAATGAAAAAAGCAGATATTCAAGCTGCTGTGTAGAAAAGACTCTGTTAAGGTGAAAACTTGAGAATGTACATGTTAGTTGAGTTTTCAAAGGCAAATCAACAAAGTGTTTCAATGAGTCATCAAGGTCATACCTTCTTCCAAGTACATACAATCTGATCGGGGTGTTCCCATCTCTGATCTGTAAGAAAAGCTTTCTTGCTAATAGGTTAAGAAATGACCCCATTTCTCTAATCTAATACACAACACTACTATGGAATATTCTAAACTCAAAATAATCTCTTAAAAAACCTTATAGCTTCAAGGTATCTGTGAAAGGTCTGTGACTTGCTAAATAGAAAATCATGTAATCTAGGGAGAGGTGTAATTTAAAGAAAGCTTGTTTTTTCCTCCCCTTACTGTTTTGGTAACTTGAGGTCTACAAAGATAAGATACTGTTTCAATGCTAGTAAAATTATAACTTAGTCTTAATGAAAATAAGAATTTATTTCCTAACATAATGAAGTTGGTCCAAGTAGGTACTCACTTTTAATATACCCAAAAGTGGGGGAGCTGAGGCCACCATGGCTGCCAGAATGCAGCTAGGCAGGGCTCAGGAGACTCTACCTAGAGCTATATTCCAGTCCTGTAGCCCATGCTCGATATCCTGCACCACCTCAATGGCCTGAGTGCCTCCTAGGGACTGATTGCTTAGATTGGAAATAAACAAACAAACCAAAAACCCTAAGTCCTGGAAGTCCTTGATATTCATCGAGAGCCTGAACATTGCCTTGGTTCCACTGTGGTAGACTTGTTTGTACATGAAAAGTTTAATGTCATTCTGCCAATCTGTGCACTGAAGTGGACCACAGTCATCCTCCAACAATACAGACTGCCTGCCTTAGAAGGAGATCATGAAACTTTAAAGACTATCAGCTGGAGATTTGTAAGGCCTCATGGGTGGAAAACCATGAGGCTACTTGGTCACCCTGGCCTCTTTTGGCAGCACATTTCTGAGTCCTAGAGTCCAGTCTTGAAGCTGTTATTTTATCTGGGGAGGAGAAGGATATATGATGTCATGTCATAATTCACTCAGATGCTGAAGAGGAATTTAAGCATATTTTTTCCAGAGGCCTTGTCCTGTGAATTTTCTATATTTGATTAAAGTGGTTTAAACAGTAGACTTGGCATTTATTGACAGCATTTTCCCAGATAGTGGTATTTCAGGTACAAGACAACTAGGATTGCTGGTGCTATTTAGAAGTCTTAAGCAATCCAAGTGTAAGTTTAATCTTCTGAAGCTGGAAATGGGTCTAAATAAAAATTGTAAAGCCACAGGCTAAGCGGTGACAATTCTCAATCTGCGGGGCTACTGAGGCTCCCAAATTGTCTTCCAGAGAAATGAGAGAGAATTCATTGTAACTTAATGGTGAGAAATCTCTTTCCTAACAGGCAGGACTAGGATAGGTCTCCAAATTAAAGAATATTGATAAATAAATCTCAGCAATCTCTTTCAGCACTAAGGGGGAAAAATGAAAATAGAATTTTTGTAATTATCATAAATTTTACATTTGTGGAAGCCCTGTTCAATACATTGCAATTTCCACACACTCACACACACACAATCATAAGAATAACTGCCAAATAGGAATAAAAAACAATAACTAATCTTTTTATTAGTGTTTATTATGTGCCAAACACTATGCTAACTATGATACTATGATATATGCATTAAGTCTCATTTAAAGTGGACACATAGGTACTACAATAATAGGGTATTGGGCAGGGGGGAGGGGGGAGGGGGGCAGATATATACATACATAATGAGTGAGATGTGCATCATCTGGGGGATGGTCATGCTGGAAACTCAGACTTGTGGGGGGAGGGGGGGAAGGGCATTTATTGAAACCTTAAAATCTGTACCCCCATAATATGCTGAAATAAAAATAAATAAATAAAAAAGAACCAGGAAAAAAAAAAGTCTCATTTAATAATCAAAATAACTTTTTTTTAAGTAGGTATTTTCTTTACTCCATTTTACACATGTGGGAAGTAGGGCAACATAAATAAATATGTAATCACTATGTTAAAACTGCCTTCTCCCATCCAAAAGGATACCACTTTATATAAATAACTTATCCATTTGAGTCACAATCTTTAGCACAATCTCAGCATGTTTTTAAAAAAGAGAATGTCCACTAAAAAATATAGAAGCAATAAAAAAATATATATATATATATGCAGTAGAAAAGAGCTCTTCTAACAAAGGAGAATAAAAATCACGATTAAAATTATTTCAATCTTTACTTAATAGCTTTAGATAATTAAATTTTACATAACGGCTTCCAAAGACTGGTCAAATTCCATGTTATTTATAATAAACACCAAAAAGTCTTTTAGCTACAAGAAAAAATAACAATATTGTATTATCAGGAAAAATGCTAAACTAGGGCATACACCACAAAAGAAACTATGTAGTTTTACCTATCCTACAAACAGATTTTCACAAAGCCAATTTGAGGCTAAAGCATTATAAAAATCTGTACAAAGTTAATTTAGCCAAATGTAGTCTGCCCTTATGATCTCAAAACTATGCCCTGCAGGTAAACATTAACCAATTTCTCCTCAAACACTTAAGTGAAGTTTTGAAATTTCTTATAGCCCTGTAAAACAAAACAATGTGTGAAGGGTCTAATTTGAACAATTTAGAAAGTATTATTCATATCATTCACACTGCAATTTTCTAACCTTGAAGATAATTTTATTATTCATTTATTGATTGATTGATTGATTGAGACAGAGTCTTGCTTTGTTGCCCAGGCTACAGTGAGTGCCGTGGCATCAGCCTGGCTCACAGCAACCTCAAACTCCTGGGCTCAAGCGATCCTACTGCCTCAGCCTCCCGAGTAGCTGGGACTACAGGCATGCACCACTATGCCTGGCTAATTTTTTCTATATATATATCTTAGCTGGCCAATTACTTTCTTTCTATTTTTAGTAGAGATGGGGTCTCACTCTTGCTCAGGCTGGTCTCGAACTCCTGACCTCAAGCAATCTACCTGCCTCGGGCTCCCAGAGTGCTAGGATTACAGGCGTGAGCCACCGCGCCCGGCCTCCTTGAAGATAATTTTTAAAATATCATTATTTTCTTCCTTAAATGAAGGCTTTAGTATTTACTTGATAATGACTAACAATTTTAGTGAAGTATTTATTAACAAGTCAATGGGCAAGAATCAAGCCTGAGTCTCCAAACTGTTTACAGGAGACCTAAGCAAGCTGGGAAGGTAATACAATAGGAAGAACCAGAGATTGATACACCATCTAATGTATTAAAAAATCAATTACTGATAGAAGGTTGGGCACGGTCGTTCACACCTATAATCCTGGCACTTTGGGAAGCTTAGGCGGGGATCACTTGAGCCCAGGAGTTCAACACCAGCCTGAGCAACACAGTGAGACCCCATCTCTAAAAAAAATTTTTTTTAATTAGCTAGGTGTTGTGGCATGCATGTGTAGTCCCAGCTACCTGGGAGGTTGAAGCATGAGGATTGCTTGAAGCCTGGAGTTTAAGGTTGCAGTGAGCTATGAAAACACCACTGCACTCTAGCCCAGGCAACAGAGTGAGACCCTGTCTAAATAAATAAATAAGTAAATTAGAAAACAAAAACATGTGATTATAAAAATTAATTCAGGATGGATAAAAGACTTAAATGTAAGGCATGAAACCATAAAAACTCTAGAAGAAAACATAGGAAAAATTATTCTAGACATTGAACTAAGGAAAGAATTTATGACTAAGACCCTAAAGGCAATTATAGCAACGGCAAAAAATAAACAAATGGGACTTAATTAAATTTAAAAGCTTCCACACAGCAAAGGAAAAACAGAGTGTATAGATAACTTAAAGAATAGGAGAAAATATTTGCAAACTTTAAATCTGACAAAGGACTGATAATCAGAATCTATAAAGAACTCAAATCAGCAAGAAAAAAAGGGGAAAAAGACATGAACAGAAGTTTTTCAAGAGGAGATGGAGAAATGGCCTACAAACATATGAAAAAACGCTCAAAATGACTAATCATCAGGGAAATGCAAATTAAAACTAAAATGAGATACTACCTTACCCCTATCAGAACGACCATTATTAAAAAGCCAAAGAACAATAGATGTTGGTGTCAATGCAGAGAGATAGTAACACTTATACACTGTTGTGGGGACTGCAAATTAGTACAACCACTATGAAAAAGAGTATGGAAACTCCTCAAAGAAATAAATGTAGAACCACTGGTCAACTCAGCAATCTCACTGCTAAGCGTCTACCCAAAGGAAAAGTCGTCATTTTATCAAAACACACTAGATCTCGAATGTTCACTGCAGCACGATTCTTAATTGCAAAGACGCAGAACCAACCTAAGTGGCCATGGATTTATGAGCAGATAAAGAAAATGTGGTGTACATCCATCATGGAGTATTCCTCAGCCATAAAAGCGAATGAAATAATTTCGTTTGCAGCATCTTGGATGAACTGGAGACCATTATCTTAAGTGAAGTATATCAGGAATAGAAAACCAAACACTATATGTTCTTGCCAAAAAGTGGGAGTTAAAAGATGGGTACATATAGGTACAAAGAGATCTAAAGGACATTGGGACCAAAAACGGAGGAGAGTGGGGGGAGAGGACGTGTGCGATAAAAACTTACCTATTTGGTACAATGAACACTATTCTGGTGATGGACATGTCAAAAGCTCTGACTTAAGCATTATACAAGGTTATCTATGTAACAAAAAATTCTATCCCCTTAATATTCGAAATAAAAAAATATAGAAAGGGTCAAAAAAAAAAAAAAAAAAAGAAAACATGGTGTAAGCTACCCAACACTTGTTTATCTGTCGGCTGGCTAATGGGCCACAAGTTTGTAACTCCCAAATGAAAACTTGGAACCAGAGTCTGAAGCTGTTTTCCTAAACAGACTT
>VSMD01122372.1:0-28352 GCA_008750895.1 Mirza zaza
GAGTGATGAAAGCTGATATCCTTGTCTCGTTCCCAATCTTGAGGCAAAAACGTTCGGTCATTCAGTGTCAAGTACCCTGTTGACTGCAGGCATTTTGTCAGTGGTGCCCATGTTAGATTATCATTTTTCGTCAGTTCCTCTCCGTTCCTGACTTCCTGGAGTGACTAATGGATTTTGTCAGACGGTTTTGCATCAATTTATATGATCAATCATATGATTTCTCCTCTTTAGTCTGTTGACATGGTGCATTACATGGATTGATTTTCAATTATTGAGCCACCCTTGCATATCTGAAATAAATCCCACTTGGCCGTGGTGCATAATTCTTTTTGTACATTGTTGAATATGATTTGCTAATATTTTGTAGAGGACTTGTATTTAAGTTCACGAATAATATAGGTGTGCAGTTTTCACTGCTTGTGCCTCTTTGTCTAATGTTGGTAAGAGGGCCATAGAGGATCATAAAATACATCGGGAAGTGTCTCCTTCACTTCTAATGTGTGGAAGCCATTGTGTAAATTTGTTACTAATTCCTTTTTCAAACATTTGGTAGTATCCTCCAGTAAAACCATTTTTGCCTGAAGATTTCTTTTTCAGGATGGTTTACATTATAAATTCAATTTTTATAATAATTATCAGATTATTCAGATAACCTATTCTAGTTTGATTGAGTTTGTTATCTAGTTGTTTTCAGAGTTTTGGTCTTTTTCTTCTAAGGTGTTGAGTTCCTGAATCTGAACTTGACCAACATGACCTTGTTATTCTCCTACTCTGTGCAAGTTTTGTCATAATATCCTTTGTTTCATGCAGACATTGGTGATCTGTGTCTTCTCTTTTGTATTTTTGTCAGCGTTGCTAAGGGTTTATGAATTTTATTGATTTTTCAAATCATCAGTTTTGGGTTTATCACTCCTATCTATTGTTTTTCTATTTTCAGTTTGATTGGTTTTTGCTTTTAGCTTCATAATTTTCTTACCCACGCTTGCTTAAAATTTATTTAGCAACTTTTTTCTTGGTTTTTGAGGTGGAACTTATTGATTTGAGAACTTTCTTCCTTTTTCCTCCACTTTAATGTAGTCATTTTAGTGCTATAAATTTCCCTCTCAGCACTGCTTTAGCTGCATTTCATATATTTTGTTATGTTTTATTTTTATTTTCATTCACTTTTATATGTTTTTGCCTACTTTGAAACTTCTCCTTAGATCCAAGGCTTATGTAGGAATGTGTTCTTAATTTCTGAGTATTTGAGATTTTCCTGTTGTTTTTCTATTATGGATTTCTACTTCTGTTCCATTGTAGTCAGAGAACTTTGAGTATTTGAAATTTTCCTGTTGTCTTTCTATGATGGATTTCTACATATATTCCATTGTAGCCAGAGAACTTTATCTGAGTATTTGAGATTTTCCTGTTGTCTTTCTATGGTGGATTTCTACATATATTCCATTGTAGCCAGAGAACTTTATCTGAGTATTTGAGATTTTCCTGTTGTCTTTCTATGGTGGATTTCTACTTCTATTCCATTGTAGTCAGAGAACTTTGTCTGAGTATTTGAGATTTTCCTGTTGTCTTTCTATGATGGATTTCTACTTCTATTCCATTATAGTCAGAGAACTTTGTATATATCAATTCTTTCACATTGGTTGAGTGAGGGCCGAATTTGGCCCGTGACACGGAACATTCCAGGTGTGCTCCGAGCTGCTGTCATGGATGTTCTACCTGTTCAGTGAGGCCCTGTGCCGACCGAGCTGTCCGCTCCTCCCTGTCCCTGCTGGCGTCATGCCCTGCAGCCTGTCTGTGGCTTACGGAGGGCAGGGGCTATTGAAGCCCCCAAATAGAATTGTGGGTTTGCCTTTTTCTTATTCTAGGTTTAGACACATTTAAAATGTATTGTGAGACTGTGTTTTTTATTGTGGCTACCTTAGGGTCATTATTTCTTCTAGATTGAACTTCTTTATCATTATGTGGTGTATTTCTTTGTATCAAGTAATTTTCTTTGCTCTGAAGTTTACATTATTTTATATCAATGTTGCCACTCCTGTGTTTTTGGCGGTGGTTGTTAATATTTGCACAGTATTTCTTTTCCCATCTTTTTATTTTCAACCTCCCTATATTGCTGAATTTGAGTTGAGTTTTTGGAAACAGGTTGTAAGGAAAGACTGAGTGGACTGCTGGGGTGAAGGAGGTGGACCAGGCCTTCTGGGAAGCCACTTCATGAAAAGTCCACAGGGATGGAGGGCTTGGCCCACTACGGCGCTCATTCTCACAGAGGTCAGTGTTACTCAACTAAGCACAGGTAATGTAAACCATCTTGAGTCCCGTGTTAAGGAGTCTGACATTTAACCCGAGAGCAAGGGAGACAGTTGTAGCAGGGGTCATGGAGGGAGAGTGTGGTTAGTGGAGGACTTCAGCAGTATGCCTCTCGTTTCTGCATCTGGGAAGTGCGGTGGCAGGGAGCCAGCCAGCCAGTGTTGGGGCATTCTCTGCGGCAGCCGGTCTGACAGTGACCACGGAGACACAGGGCTGTGTCAGCGAGGACTCCCCGCAGTGGCGCAGGCTCGGCGTGTTTACTCGGCGCTGCCGCTGGGCTTCGCAAGGGGCGTGGGGAGCGGGACCGGGCATCTCTGGAGCCGGATGCCAGGGTTGCAGGTTTGCCTGTGCTCAGCCCGGAGGCCATAGTTGATCCCGGTGAGAGTGGGTAGCTCAGACGGGGAGTGCAGATCGGGGGGCTGGGGCAGGAGTCTGGGACCCTCACGACTGGAGGGGGACGAGGTCCAGGACCGAGGAGAGGCCAGAGACGAGATGCCTGGCCAAAAGGGAGACCACTGCTGACCCCTGGCGAGCCAGTTCTGGGAAAACAGCAGGTGCAGAAACCGGCGTGTGGCAGCATGTTGAGATCCGCGTGTTGAGGTGTGCATGTGGAGCCGGTGGGGCTGTGCAGGGCTGGGGTGCCTGACGCTGAAGCTTGTGGGCATCTGTGATCCCAGGGCCTCTCTGGGGGGCCAGGGTTGGGGGGAGATTCCACGCCGGGTGCTTTGGCACCGTCGAATATTTCGGGGCCAGAATTCTGTCGGGGAGAGAGGCGCGGGCCGCAACGGTCTGTTTGCTGAGGATTTCCGACGTCTCCAAAGAGCCTCACAGTCTCCCACTTTGTCCGTTGCGTTTGCCCAGGAGCCGTGGGGCACGAGCACAAGGGGAGGCCACTGGGCTGCGTTCGGCCAGTCACGAAGGAATCGTGTGCGAGACGAGCGAACTGCACGTGGGGCCTCTGCCCCAGCGGCTTGGCTGTGCGATTTCCCGCCTGGCTGAGTAACTTCACGCAGGTGTGAGACCTTCCGGGATCCTGGGGAGGGGACCGTCCAAGAGGCATGTTGGGAAGGCCGTCTCTTCACCAAAGACAATGACAGGCACCAAGACCCCAAACACGCGTGTCTGTGCCTTATCGAATGTTTTCACCGTCTGTGTGGAGGACGCCACCCTTCTCCGATGTACCGTGTGGGCGGTCCGAGGGACGGGCGCTGGACCCGGAGCCCCGACGCCTCCCGGCCCCGGACTGAGGCTGCCGTGACCTGACTCGTCCGTCCCGCGGGTGTCTGCTCTGATGAGCCGGCAGGCCACGGGCGCCAGCAGCGAGTCCCCGTCACCCGTGAAAGCCAGAGAAGGGGCACTTCTCTGGTCTGTGTGGCGCGCCCTGCAATGTCACCATGTCCTCGCAGAGGCATGGTCACAGCTAGAAAGTGGGTTGGTCACTGCACGCGCAAATTCCTGCTAGACGGGCCTTGGGGGTCACAAAAGTGGAGAAGCACATGCGAGCTGGAGGAGCGGAGGACGGGCATCACCTGGAATTTCCCTCAGCAGCAGGAGGCGGAGGGACAGACCTGAGACTCTGGCTGCCTGTTCCCGCTCGCTTCTGTGGTCGCCTGCGTGAGTGCTATGGCCAGGTGGGCTCGAGCAGGGGGCCGGGCAGGTGCTGCAGGTGGGTGGCTGTGGGCGTGGCCTTCCCTCCACGGTGAGACTCTGGACATGGGTAGGGACACGAGGCCTGGACGCAACCGCACCTGCTTCTCAGCGACCGCGGATGCCGAGTTTCGCCTGCCAGAACCTCTTTCTCTGCATCTTTAAAATACCGGCCGCTTACTTCACAGTTTCATGTATTATTTTTAAATTGCGTACACCTACATCTGCATATATCTGCACATGTCATGCTTAACGTGTAAAGTTGCATGCAGATGTGCATATTAATAGTACCCCTGAACGTCACACAGCGGTAAACACGGCACCGTGTTAAGTACTGACACGGAACTCCAGATTATGGAAGCAGAGCGTCAGGCCTGAGGGGTCCGGATTAGTTTTGAGATCTTGAGCAAATAGTCAAACGGCTCTGAGCCGCCAATTTCCTCGTTTGTGATATGAGGGTTTGGATTATATGCTCCTTCCACTTCAGCGACCCTCTGAGCAGGAAGGGCTGTAAGTGGGACAGGCATTCAAAGAAAAAGCAATCAATAATGCGGGACTAATATGAGGGGAAAGGAATGAAAATCGCATGTGGATAATAGAAGAAAGAATGCAATGAAGTGCATTAGGACACAAAGGGAGGAGGACAAATTAGGCTGAAGTAAAGCAGATCTTCCAGCTTAAAGTGCGGCTGATTCGCCCTTTTGCAACTTCCATTTGACTGCTGACGAGCACGCTCACCACGGAGAGCCCCGTCTCAGTTCTCTCCACTTGTCATCGCCCCTGCAGGGGGAAGTGTCCCCAGCCGGGTGGGCGGGGCCCTGGAACCAGCGTAGGGTGAGGAACAGCCGGTGGGAGGGGACTCCAGCCGCTGTGCTGCTCCACGCCTCGGCATGTGGCTCTCTTGACCCAGGAGCTGGGACTGCAAGGACATGGCCCTGCCTGGGCCACCGCCTCGGCCGTCCCCTCCCTGTGCCCTCAGACACGCACCCAGGACTCCCCTCTCCATGTGTGCCCAGAGATGGCTCCCACACCGTGGTGACCCGCAGTGGGGCCCGTCAGGTGGCACTCCTGTCTGGAACACCGTAGTCCCCACTGGTCCTCCGGATGCCTGGAACCCGGTGGACACAGCTCAGCAGCCCTAACCCGAACGTCTGGAATCCTCAAAGCCCCCAAACCCGGTACTTCTGAGTGCCAGCAGGACACTGCAAGCGGAAAGCTCAGCACCTTGCCTCACGTGACCGGTCACAGTCAGAACACGGACCTACCTGCAGGCTGTGTGCAGGTCTGGGAGGCCTGGGCGAGTGGCCTGTGTCGACACGCCAACACATCTCCTTATGTACCGTGCTTCCCCCAAAATCAGACAGGGTCTTATATGTATTTTTCCTCAAGAAGACACCCTAGGGCTTATTTTCAGGGGATGTGTCATTTTCCCCTCAAAGCCTCAGCTCGCAGCACGCACAGGTGGCCGGGGCCTAACAGGGGGAGCCGACCTTGTTGGTGGGGCTGCCCGCACCTTTCCGGTCACCTCTGGGATAGTCGCTGTCACGACGGGGCAGAAGAGAAGGGCTGCTCATCTTCTTTCCCACTCCTCGAGGACATGCACGGGTTGTGCAGACACGCTGCGTAGCCACGCCCATCACTAGGGCTTATTTTCGTGGTAGGGCTTCTATGGCGCACATGCTTAGAAATCCTGCTAGGGCTTATTTTCTGGGTAGGTCTTATTTTCGGGGGAAACACGGTATATGCAGATATTCCCACGTCAGAAGCGAATCTGAAACACTTCCAGCCCTGAGCACTGTGGATAAGGGACACACAACCTGCACCAAACCTCACACGCGCTATGATTTCCTTGCACATACACGCTGATGGCAGAGTTTAATGAGTACGTTAGGCACAGGAACAAGGACAGAACGATTATAACAATACGCTGTAGTGAAAGCTACGAGAGTGTGGTCTCTCTCTGGAAACGCCTTGTACTGTGCTCGCCTTCCTTGGCCAGCACCACGGCTCTTGCACTCGGGGCCGTTACTGAGTGAAACGAGAGTGACTTGAGAGCGAGCCTGAGGTGCCCAGGCATCGGATCTGGCCGCTGAGACGGCCGCTGCGTGACGCACGGCAGTGGCTCCTCCCACGTGGACGTGCGGCAGAGGGAGGACTCTCGCCCCACCCGGGGGCAGGGTGGTCCGATTTCAGCTCACTGTTCGGAACAGCTTGTAATTTAAAACTGATGAGTTATTTACTTCTGGAGTTTTCTATTTAATATTTTTGGACTGACGTTGACCATGGGTCACTGAAACCATGGAAAGTGAAAGTGCAGAGAAGGAGGGGCCACTGTATTTTACTGGACGTCTGTAAAGGAAAGTATTTTAAGCTTCCAGGAAATACACACTGTCCTTCCTACTCTCCCCGGGGAAGACAATTAGTCCTCATCCTAGTTCGTTTTCCAAAGCCAGCCTGACCCCACCCAGTTGCCAGACCTGACCAAGCACACACGAAAAAGGAATCCACAGGCCAGTTTTTTCCACGGACTGCAGCAATTATACAAGAGGAAATAAAAATCCAACAGTGCATTAAGTGGAAAATATACTATGACCCATCTATATTTCAGAAACATAAAGGTTGTTCAAATTAGAGAATCAATCGATGTGAGTTTTACATCAAAAGTTCAGATTGGAAAGCCCTGTGACTATCTTGGCAGAAGTTAATGAAGCGCAAAGTTTGTTGCTGTCAATGATTCATGGCACACTGGGCGAGGAGAGACACTCGGTAACAGGATGCTGGAAACAGAAGGAACGGCGTTTTAGCCAAGGCCACTCCCGTGGCAAACACGGGCACAGTCCTCACGCCGGTGGAGGCCAGCAGGCCCTTCTGCGGGGCAGGTTTCCCACCTGTGCACGTCGAGCTTTGGGCTGAGTTGTCTTTCGCAGCCGGCTCTTTCCTGCCCACTGCAGAGATTCGGGTGGGGTCCCCGCACACCTGCCCCGCCAGATGCCAGCAGCACCCCTGTCCCAACCGTGACGGCTAACAGTGCGGCAGGCGTGCCGGGTGTCCCCGGGTGAAATCACCCCAGCTGAGGCACCCTGCTGGGGGGCGAGGGTGTGACGCCCTCGCCAAGAGCGGCTTGTCCTGTGGGTCCCTGAGACGTGGTCAGGGAGCCCGAGGAGCTGACTCTCACATCATTTACTTTTATTTAGGGCTAAGCGGCCACGTGGGGCTAATGGTGACCCTGCTGGACAGTCCAGGTTCACAGCATTCGACACCCATCAAGGGTATGTCTGAGTACGTCTGTCTGTGGCTCTGCCGTTTTTATTAATGAAGCGTTAACCTGATTCGCGGCACGGCAGCAGGAGCTAGCACAGGTCCCATCGCGTGCCTGTCCGTAATCAGCCAGGCCTGAGGGGTCCCGCACAAGAGGCAGTTTGTGAACCATGAGCCTGAAACGATCTTCTTTGGCTTTTCATATACGAGCAGCACCGCCAGGCGGGCCTACCCTCTGGGGAGCCATGGACGCTGGTGGATATAGTTTATTTTATGCTGATTTTCAGGTCCTCCCACCACTGCTGCCCTCTGCTCAGAACGGCAGAGCGTCTGACTGCAGGAATAGAATTAAGTGTTGCTAAAGTGCTCCTGTGCATTTAGAGTGTTCCACGTCATCCCGAGCGGGTCCGGTTAGACTGAGAGTTGGACGAGGAGAGTACAGGCAAAGGTTGAGAGGGGGGATGGCCTCGCGTTCTGGGAAGCCGGCTTCAGGTTCCACGACCAAGCGCTGTCTGACGACCACTCGAATGCAACACGGAGCACTTAATCAGCCGGCGTTTCTCTGGGAGAACAGCTGTATCTGGGGACTTTCGAAGCTGTCCAGACTCTGAGATTCTTCTTTGGAATCTGTTTCCCAGGCTGCCACTCTTCGAGCTCCCGAAGGAAGGGACGTAAAACCTGGTGCGGTTCTGAGTGCTTGACGGTTTGCCACGGGCGGGCGACCCAGATCCACACCCCTGCCCACGGTGGCCCCGGCCCCCACAGCGGGGTGGCCTGGCTTGCCTAGGGGACAGACGCGATCCCAGGGACGGAGTGCCACATGCCCCTGAGGGTCCCTCTGCTGGCCCCCATGTGCCTGTCTGCGTGGCCGTGGCTCACTTTGACGACAGAACCTGAGTCAGCACCCGAGTTAAGAATCTCGAATACAGGAGTCTCTTCCTGAACGGCGTTCTTCTAATTCTGCAGTAACCACGATTGAATGAGGGTCTTCCCGAGAAAGGGGTGACCATCAGAGAGGCATGGTGGGTGGCAGAGAACCGGGGGAAGTGGGGGCCCCGTGACGGTGGCTTTGGTGGAGCCGCTGTGACCTCTCAGACGTCCAGGCGGGCACAGCTCGCAGTTCTCTCCACAGCCGCAGAGACGGCGGCGGGACAGCTAACCAGTGCACCCACTTGCTCTCGGGCTGCCAGGTGTGGCCTGCAGGTTATCAACGGCAAGTTAGAAGTTTCGGGAAAAGCCAACACGCAAACAAGGATAAGACAATGCCCGCTGATTCTGCAACTACGGTGATGACTTGAATACAGAGCTGGATATCGTTTCGCTTTCCTGCCCCAGTGGATTGAGAAAAATTCCAAAAGAAAGGTCATCTCTTACTCACTTTGGAACATGCATATGCCCATGCAAATGAACGCCTGGATTTATTAACACGATAAAGCAGTCGTATTGCTTTTGGTTCACTGCATTGATTCCTATTGCAAATCGCTTCCACAAATACCTCATTTTTAGCAAGCAAACATTACATTTTCCTTATTTTCCACTAAATACTATAACTGTTGACTGGGAGAATTGTTGTAAAATATCATTTTCCAACTCTTCAAATTAAAATTCGGTGTTATAATGGCGACTATATGTGACTGTAAGACCCGAGGCATCTTAATAGTTTAAAATAGTTTAAATAGTTTGAAATAGTTTCATTTTTGTTGATCATCTTCTTGTTTCCCCCATGGGGAAGTGGCATTTCCCCGTTCACTGTAATCGCTCAGCTCACGCTTCCTTCCCGATACTTCCTGCTCCTTTTCACTCTTTGCCCAGATATTTTCCTTAGAGTGGTCACTTTGTTTTGGGGGCATCTTTCCATAGTTATTTTTATTATTATTTAGACAATCACATAATTTGTTTGTACTTTTCGAGTTCTATTTAGACTTTTGCTTTTAAAAAAATTGAATTTCAAATGTACAGTGAAGTGAGTAGAGACATTCAACGGTGTATCGACAACCTCAGGGAAGTTTCCAAACAAAGCAAGAACCGAGGAAGCCAGAACGGGTCGGAAGGCAGTGGCGGCAGAGAGAGGAGGGGAAGCAAGACGCTTTCTTGCCAGGGGGCTGGACTGGACAGAAGGACGTCCTTCAGTCACCCGTCCGTCTGTCAGATGTTTGCAGTCAGTCTTGTCTCTGATAAAAGCAACTTCCCGTTTCAGTCATTTACGTATGAAAACCAAATGCTGTGTTTCTGAGACGCCCTCCCCACCCCACCCCCGAACACTGCAACACAGGTAACATAGTCACTCATCCTGGTATCTTTAAATACCAGGTTTTTTAAATACATAGTTGAGAGAAGTTAATGATTATTGAAGTTATAAATAAAATTATCTTTAGGAGAGGAAAAGAAAAAAAAGACAGCAATAGCTTTTAGCCATATCACTTCATCATCTTAAACATGCTGCTCCAACACCCAATGTTTGTATGAAAATGCGCTTGTATGGGGTCCTGGGGGTGGTTTGTTTTTAGTTTGTCATTTTCACCCCCTAATTCTTTTATCATGAGCATGGACTCTATAGATAATTGATTCAGTTTTTCTCTTAAAAATTGAATATTCTTGTGTCATGTAATCATAGGCAACGTTTTTGAGGGGTGTGTGTATTTCGTATTTAGTATTTAGCATACATACCAACATGATGAGATCTATTGCTTCCAAGATTTGGTGAACACAAATCAAAAGTCACCTTCAAATCGATACATTGTTTCATATTCACACACATAAGGGCACACACAAACCAGCTTTTGGAAAAAAAACAATGAGGACATCACTATGGAAGGCAGATTACAAGCAACGCTTGTGTCGTTCCTGATGATTTATGAAGTAGTTTCACATACAGTGGCTGATTTTAACCAGAAAAATTATCTTGTGGTGTGCGTGTAGCAAATGATATTCACTTTGCAAAGAGAGAAACTGGAAACGAGAAAGTTTAAACGACTGGCCTTTGTAAAAGAGACAAAAGGATGTAGATACAGGGGGAAGAGCAGGGAAGGGACCACGCGTGTGACGGTCGGGGGTGGATGCTCGGTGCCGTCCTCACGGCAGCCTGAGGTCGTGGAACAGCCGCTCGTGTTGCCGTCACATCTCGGGGACCCGGGTCTGGGGGGCAGGCCCAAGGCCACCGGAGCTGGGCTTGGGGCGGGAGTCTCACCCAGGGTTTTTGGGGCCTGGCCTCGCCCTCCTCCCACGTGCCCCTCACGACAGCGCATTTCTGACGTGCATGTTGTGATCAGTCTTAGTGTGGCCATTGCCTGTGGTCTTGAGGTTTTTAACGTTCCAAAGTAAGGGCGTGTGGCGAAAAAGCAGGAATCCGCCGTGCGTGCTGACAGGCAGCGCGGCCGGTGGGAGCTCCCCGCCACGCCGGTGACTCGGGCGTCCTGGAAAATGCACCAGAAGGGCACCGTCGTCACGGGGACAAAGGGAAATCGGATGGGAGAGTCCTAATTTTGTTTTTTCATCATTCTACTCCTTGATCAGTGGAGGTAATCACTCAACACACTTAAGACAGAGAAATCACATTACCAACCTGCTCAGAGCTGCCTGGCATATTAACTGCCTCTTCCGATTGTGCTCTGTGCAGCGTTCGGCTTCCCTCTCTGCAAGGTTATTGACATGTGTTCTTAAGATTGCGGCATGTTTTATTGACTTCATAATTATTCTGTGAGTGTGGTTAGTTTAGTTTATATCTATGTGTAAGCTTATTTTATGCTCTTTAAAAGGTAATAAAACTAAATTATATATGATTCTCTAAGAGTAGAGAACTCTGACTTCCATTGTCTTGAGTCATTCATTTGAAGATATTGAGTTTGCACTATACGCCTGATCACGTGGGAACTGAAGACCGTGGCAGAAAGTCCTGTCTTCAGAAAGTTTAGCGTGTGGGTGGGAGGCTTGGAGCACAAATATGCGCATTTAGCAAAACGAGAGTGGCTCTGTGAGGCGGCGCAGCCAGCCTGGTACCGAAATTCAGGGAGGAACCGTTATTTTCTCATTTCAAGATTCAGGAAATTCTGTGAAGGCTATATTTAACTAGATTTTGGAGGATATGCACGATTATGAGAAACAGAAAAGGAGAATGTCCCTGAGGAAAGGAAGAAAAGGAGGGAGGGGCTTCCCACGGTGGGCTCGTGAGACGTGTGTGGGCATTCAGATGCAAAGCAGGGCGGACTGCGCCCAAGGAGCCTCCGTGGTCAGAGGTGTAGACGGCCTCCAGCCAGCACTCTTGGAAACCGGACTGGGGGGGGGCTGGGTTTGAATGCATGTTCTGCGGTGCGGTGACTGCGTCACTTCTATTCCCAAAGGAACCTCAGTTTCCCCATCTGTAAAACGGGGTTCCAAGTGGCTCCCGTCTCGCAGTGTTGTCGAGAGGACTGAAGCAGACGTGGCATGCACCCTGGTGCTCAGGCCATGAAGTGTGGACTGAGCTTTATCACAGCCTGAACAGCCAGAGGGAGTCGTGGGTGTCACCGAGGAGAAGAAAGAGGACAATGCAGGCTCAGAGAGGAAACCCTCCTGGCAGGAATGATATTATGGGATGGCGTGGGGCAGGTTTGGACGCCGACAGGGAGAGTCCAGGGCAGGTGTCCTCAAACTATGGCCTGCGGGCCACATGCGGCCCGCTGAGGACATTTATCCGGCCCACCAGGTGTTTTTGCCGCCGCTGCCTGTCCTGCTTAGCAGCTGACTCGTCCTGGTCCCACAGTGCGCATGTGTGGAATGTGCACCGCACTCTCCAATGGTCTGAGGGACAGTGAACCGGCCCCCTGTTTAAAAATTTTGAAGGCCCCTGGTCCAGGGCATTGACCAGGAGGGTTGCGCATGGCAGAGAGATGAGCGAGAATTCAGGAAATTCAGTTAGATTTGATGTTCAGAACTAGTTTTTGAGAATGCAGTGTTTATAGAGTTAAGAGAACGAAAGCAAATTGTGAAGGTTAAGTTCCTGATGAGGAAGTAACGTGGTGGAGAGATAATGCTGGATTTGGGCAGTAAATAAGCAAACCAACCAACCACAGGACCATCTGGCAGTAATCGCAAGGTCCAAACGTTTGTGACTCCAGGGCCCGGAGTGGAGCTGGGTGCAGTGTGGACAGCAAGGGTTTGTCGCAAGGAGGGGGACTGACCCATGAAGTCCCAGGGCAGGCGGGGCTTAGGACACAAGTCAGTGGTTTTGGGAAGAAGGAGAGAGGAGCTGCAGGTGGAGAGCAGTTTTAAGGAACAGGTGGTTCCACTCACCACGGACGTGCTGAGCAGGGAGCCAGAAGATCCCAATTCCACGGAGGCTGCACCACCGTCCTGCCATCGGATGCAGTTGTCCACCCCTCTAGGACTCAGGTTCTAGTTGAAAATGGAGAACTTAATGTTGTAGGTCCTTTCTAACATTAATACATGATGTTTCTCTGTGAATGGCCTTTTATTTTTCTATAACTCTGGTATGAACAAGGATTTTTAAAAAAATGCAAACATGCTTTTGAATTTTGTTTGATGCTTCAGTTTAATAAGTATTATCCCAGAAGAGAATTTCAGTTGATTTGAATGGAGAGAGGTTTTTGTGTTTTAGAATTTATGGTTCAGATTCACAAATTAAGCTGGTATTTAAAATTCAAAATGATGTTATGGAAGGCATTCCATGACCAGCACCTGCACTTGACTTTCTGCTGGTCTCTTACTTATAGATCCACATACTTGTAGGAATCTGAGACTCTCTATAAGAATGTGGCTTAACAAAATATGTAATAAATGTAGTATGCATAAAGAATATTAGGGATTTGGAATGATATGAGAATATAAGCAGAAGATCATGTAATCTTTATCCTAATGATGCATTAATATATCCAAGGAGAACATTAGGAACAAAATGAAGCTCCCAAGATGGATACTATTCCACACCAGAAACTAAGGGAGAGTCTCTCTCTGGGCCAGTCTGAGTAGCTCCATCAATTTCCAAGGAATATCTGGAGATGTTGGGGCTGGTGCAGAGTAAAACATTTGTCTCAGGTGAAAACTTGAAGGGCCTTCCCAAAAAACGTCACTCATAAAAATAAGATTTTCATTCAATTTAGCTGTACCAGCAGATGTGCCAATATCAATGTAGGGACATAGGAAACATGAATAAAAACAAGGAAACCTGATGCCTCCAAAGGAGCATAATAACTCTCCAATAGGAGGCCTCCCATAAAAGAAATCTATGAAATGCCTGAAAATAAATTAAAAATAGTGATCCTAAGGACACTCAGTAAGATACAAGTGTATATAAACAAACAATTTAACAAAAATCAGGAAAACAACTCATGATTAGAATGAGAAATTCTATATAGCTGCATATCATAAAAAGAGCCAAACTGAAATCTTGGAGCTGAAGAATTTAATTAATGAAATAAAAAATAGAGAGATACAAGAAAAGACTAGATTAAGTAGAAGAAAAAATTTCTGAATATGAAGATAGGTCCTTTGAAATAACCCAGTCAGACAAAACACACACACACACACAAACGGAGAGAGAGAGAAAGAGAGGGAGAAAACAAACCCCCAAACCAAACTTATGGGACACCATTAAGCAACTAAATATTTGCATTATATTAATTCCAAAAAGAGCAGGCATGGAAAAAGTCATAGAAAATCTATTTAATAAAATAATAGCTAAAAATGTCTCAAGTCTTTGGAGAGATATGGACATTCAGATACTGAAATTCAGCAAGCTCAAAAATCTCCAAATTGATTAAACCCAGACAGGTCATTTCAGAGGCACATTATAGTTAAACTGTCAAATGTAAAAGACAAAAAGAGAGTTTTAAAAACAGCGAAGGACACACATCATCACATATGAGGGGATCCCTATTAGACCAATAGCAGAATTTCAGCATAAACTTTACAGTCTGGTAGAGAATGGGGTGATATATTCTAATGCTGAAAGAAAAACACTTTCTGTCAAGAATACTATACCCAGCAAAGCTATCTTTCAGAAATGAAGGAGAAATAAAATCTTTCCCACGCAAGCAAAAACTGAGAGAATTCATCATCACTAGGCCAGCCTTACAAGAAATGCTTAAGGGAGCCCTACTTTTAGAAGCAGAAGAATGATAACTACCATCACAAAAACGTGCAAAAGTATAAAAGTCACTAGTTGAGCATATAAGAAAGAGAAAGGGATCATATCTTATGACTATGGAAAACCACCAAACTGAAAAGATAAACAATAAGAGAGGAAGAAAGGAAGAAAAGACACATATAAAACAACCAGAAAACAATTAACAAAATAATATGAGTAAGTCCTCCCCTATCAACAACAACATGGAATGTAAATGGTTTAAATTTTCCAATTAAAAGGTATAGACTGGCTGAATGGATTAGTAAAAAAAGACCCAATTATATGCTGCCTATAAGAAACTCACTTCACTAAGAAAATGAGAAAAATGAGACTAAGAAGATTTTACTAGGTAAGTAAAATCTGAGATATTGTAACTGACACCACAGAAATACCAAGGCTTACTAAAGACTATGATGAACAACTATATACTAACAAATCTACCACCCACCAAGATTGAACTAGGAATAA
Source organism: Mirza zaza (assembly GCA_008750895.1). Lineage (NCBI taxonomy): Eukaryota > Metazoa > Chordata > Mammalia > Primates > Cheirogaleidae > Mirza > Mirza zaza. Next base: position 14,801 of record VSMD01122372.1, read on the forward strand.
ATAGAAAATCAAATAGAACAATGAGTAATGAGATCAAAACAGTAATAAAATATGTCCCAGTACAGAAAAGCCAGGACTGGATGGCCTCACTGCCGAATTCTATGAAACATTGTAAAGAATAACTAACACCAATTCTCAAACTATTCCAAAAAACAAAAAAAATAAAAGAGAAGGAATTCTCCCAAACTCAGTCTACAAGGCCAGCACTAACCATACAGGGACACAACAAAAAAGAAAACTTTAGGCCAATATCCCTGTGAAACATGGATGTAAAAATCCTCAACAAAATACTGGCAAACTGAACCCAATAGTACACAAAAAGATTATATGCTATGACCAAGTGGGATTTATCCTAGGGATGCAAGGATGGTTCAACATAGGCAAATCAATAAACATGTTATCACATGAATAGAATGAAGGACAAAAACTATATGATCATCTCAATAGATGCAGAAAAATCATGGGATTAGATTCAACTTCCCTTATGATAAAATCTCTCAACACATTAGGTATGGAAGGAAGATACCTCAACACAACAAGGAGCACGTATAACACAGCCACAGCTGACATCATGCTGAACGGGGAAAGTTGAAAGCTTTTCCTCTAAGTACTGGAACAAGATAAGGATGTCCACTCTCACCACACCTATTCGCCACAGCACTGGAAGTCCTCACCAAAGCAGTTAGGCAAGAGAAAGAAATAAAGAGCATCCAAGTTGGCAAGGAGGAAGTCAAATTGTCTTTGTTTGCAGAGGGCATGATCATATATACAGAAAAATCTAGACTCCATCAAAAAACACTTAGAACTCATAAATGAATTCAGGAAAGTAGCAACATATAAAATTGGCTCACAAAAATTAGTAATGTTTCTATACACTAACAATAAACTAGCTGAAAAAAAAATCAAGAAAGCAATCTAATTTATAATAGCCAGACACACAAAAATAAAATACTTAGGAATAAACTTAACCAAAGAGGTAAAAGATCTCTACAATGAAAATTATAAACTATGATGCCATCAATTACAGAGGACATACACATACAAGATGGAAAGACATTCCAATGTCATGATTTGGGAGAATGAATATTGTTAAAATGACCAAGTACCCCAAATGCTCTACAGATTCAATGCAATCTCTATCAAAATAATGCGAATGTTCTTCACAGAAATAGAAAAAAACAAACCTAAAATTCACATAGAAACACAAAAGTGCCCAAAGAGACACAACAATCAAAGTGCCCAAACAAATAAAAGTGCCCAAATAGACACAACTATTTGTGTGCCCAAATAGACACACAAAATAAATGGAACAAATCTTGAGGCATCATACTGTCTGAGCTCAAATTATACCACAAAGCTATGGTAACCAAAAAAGCATAGTGCTGGCATGAAAGACAGACAGAGAGATCAAGGGAACAGAATAGAGGACCCAGAAATAAACGCCTGCATTCACAGACAGCTGGTTTTTGGCAAAGACACTAAAAACATGCACCAGGGAAAGGACAGTCTCTTAAATAAATTCCCAGTTCTGGGAAATGGGATATCCACATCCAGAAGAATGAAACTAGACTCCTATCTGTCACCACGTCAAAAATTAAAGTGGCTTAAAGACCTAAATGTAAGACCTAAAACTATGAAACCACTGGGAGAGAGCACAGAGGAAATGCTTCAGGATACTGGGCTATATAAAGACTTTGTGGATAAAACCTCGAAAGCACAGGCAGTAGAAGCCAAGGTTGACAGTGGGGTTATGGCAAGTTCAAAAGCTTCTACACAGTGAGGGAAACAATCAATAGGAGGAAGAGACAACCTGCAGGATGGGATTGAATCTCTTTGCAAAACATTTACCTGACAGAGGATTAAAATCCATGTTACGCAAGAAACTCAAACAACTCAACAACGAAAGAAAGAAAGAAAGAAAGAAAGAAAGAAAAAAGAGAGAAAGAAGTAAGGAAGGAAGGGAAAAGTGGGCAATGGATCTACATCGACATTTCTCAAAACAGGATGTCAAGTGGCCAGTAAGGATATGAGAAAATGCTCAGCAACAATATCACGAGGGAAATGCAAATCGAAACCACAGTGCAATGTTATCTTAGACCACTTGGAATGGCTCTTATTTAAAAGGCAAAAATAACAGATCCTGGAGAGCATGTGGAGAAAAGGGAACTTTTGCACACTGTTGGTGGGAGTGTGACTTAGTCCAGCCATTACGAAAAACAGTATGGAGTTTCCTCAAAAAACTAAACTATCATAGAACTGCTGTATGATGCAGTAATCCCACCACTGGCTGTCTATCTGAAGAAAAAGGAAACCTGTCTACTGAAGGGACACCTGTCCCCCACGTTTATGGCAGCACTAGTCACAGTAGCCAGGGTACGGAAACAAACCGTGTCCACCAGCTGGCGAATGGACAGGGAAAATGTGCTGCATCCGCAGAAGGGAATACTATTCAGCCGTAAAAAGGATGACATGCTGTCAGTTGCAGCAACAGGGGTGACTGCAGAGGACATTAAGGGAAATAAGCCAGGAAACAGAAAGATAAATATGGCATGATCTCACTCACACGTGTGGCTAACTACTGTGTTTCCCTGAAAATAAGATAGTGTCTTATATTTATTGTTTCTCAAGAAGACATCCTAGGGCTTATTTTCAGGGGATGTGTTATTTTTTTTCAGTACAACAATCTACATTTATTCAAATATAGTTAAGTCATCATCTTCTGGAACATCATCATCACTCTCCACACCCCAAATTCCATCCTGAATGTCTTGCGACTCTATTTCCTTTAGAACCATCGGCTCCGATCTCTCCTGTTGAGCACTAGAGCTCTCACGGGGCAGATGAGAAGGGCTGCTCGTCTTCTTTCCCGCTCCGCGACGACATGCATGGGTTGTGCAGACTCTCTTTGTAGCCATGCCCATCACTAGGTCTTATTTTCGGGGTGGGGCTTATATTGCACAAATGCTTAGAAATCCTGCTAGGGCTTATTTTATGGGTAGGTCTTATTTTCAGGGAAACACGGTAAGTCTCCCCTGTGGAAGGAGAGAGGAGAATAGTGGTCACTGTAGGCCGGGAAGCACTGCATGGATGGGAGGGAGGAGAGAGGTCGGGTCACAGATACAAAGTTCCAGCTACATGGGAGGAACAGGCTGTAGCATCTACAGCACTGTGGGGTGACTGTAGATGACGTTGGTTCTGTATCTCCTAATAGCTAGGAGGGGATTTTTAATGTTCCCAACATGAAAAAAATTATAATTATTGTATATGTTAATTACTATAATTTGATCATCACACTTTGTATTCAGGTATTGAACTATCACACTGTAACCTGTAAGTATGTACAATTGTTATGTGTTGATTAAAAAAAGAATAACAAAAATAAACACACGTGAGGTAGACAAAATAACGCCCCCTCCCCAATGTCCACATCCGAATCCCAGAACCTGTGAGTATGTCAGGTCACGTGGCAAGGGAAATTAAGTTTGCCCATAGAATCGAGATTTCTACCCAGCTGACTTAGGCACGGGGTTATTCGGGTGGCCCACCTGCTCGCAGGGGATCTGCAAAGTGGAAGACGAGGCGGAAGAGGGTCGGACGGGCACAGGTGAGAAAGGCCGGTCGCGCTCTTCCAGCTTCGCAGGCGGAGGAGGGGCCAGGCGAGGAGCAGGTGGCATCTAGGGGCTGGAAAATGGGGCTTTGGTCCCCCAGGCGGGAGGAAGTGATTTCCCGGTGGCCTCCGTGACCAGGACACAGTCTCCCCTGCGCCCGCAGAGAGGAAAGTGGCCGTGTGGACACCCCGATTTCAGACCAGTGGGACCTACGCTGACCTCTGACCTCCCGGCCGTAAGATGAAGCACTTACGGTTTTAACTACTTACTCCGGCAATTTAGCCGAGATGCAGAACTGACACGAGTTTTGATCCCTGACAGTGGGCAGACAATTGGTGTAGACTCTGATATCCCGGAAGTGGGGTGCTGCCATTACAGATGCCTGGAAACAGGAGGGGTTTGGGACTGCGCAGCGGTGGCGCTGGGGGATGGTGTGAGCACAGGGAGCAGGCCGCACGCCCGCTGGGCAGACCATCGGCAGAAATGGTGAGGCTCAAGACTGCGCCCGCCAGGCCACGCATGCCGCTGGACGGGAGAGGCTGCTGGTGAGGCTCCTGAGGTCACCAGGCACGCCATTGCACAGTGGGGGAAGGAGGCCCTGCCAGGAGGGGCTGAGAGCTCAGTGGAGTCGCATCCTGCAGTCACGTGGCGAGCAGAGCGTGGGCGCCACGGAAAGGGGTGTTTAGTGGAAGAGGTCCCCAACGTGTGGAGGGGACGGCCTGGTGTCTCCTTGCTGCTTATGGTGAAATGCAAGATGAGGAAGATAGCTTGATGGAGGAAGTGTTAAACAAAAGGTAACTAAATCTTAGTGATTTGGGAAATGCTCAGCCTATCCAGTTTGCAAAACACACCAAACTGAAGAGATTCCTTATCAGGAAAGCGTGCTCTAGAGGAAACGGCTGCACCACCTGCACTAATGCCGCAGAGAGCTCGAAGGCTGGAGTGGCAGCCGCGGGAGCCCCTCTGAGGAGTGGAGGGCGCAGTTCCCTTCCCTGGAACCGGAGTGCCGTCTGAGGAGGTGAAGGCATTGCCCCTCCACGTCTCCGCCAAGGCCGGGGGCGCGTTAGCAGGAAAACCTGTGGACAAGCCTCGCTCTAGCAGCGTGAGTTCCACGACACACAGGGGACGTGGGACGTAGAAGTCTCCAAGCTGAAGAATCCTGTAGCAGCAGCAGCAGCAATGATGCCAGCGTGATCCAAAAGGACAGGCAGGAGGACACAGTGAGGGGTGGCAGGAGGGGCGACCTTGCTCAGCAGCGCTAAGTGCTGTCGTTCTCGAGAAAAGAAAAGTGACTCAGAGCATGAGGCCACACGCGTCAGAGGGTTCACCCTGGACCTCTCGGAACCCAACGGAGTTTCCCATTTAGAAATTATTTGGGGCTCGTTACTCCTTTTCTCCTCCATTTTCTTCCTTTGAACTACGCGCGTTCCTCCGTTGCGTTTTGAGAGCAGGTGACTGGTTTCCCAGCCTCGGGCCACACAGACAGAGGCATTTTGTCTCAGGGTGCGCGCGGACCTGGAGTCTCACTCCCACCTGGCTTAGCTGGTGGGTAACGTCAACTACCGTGTTTCCCCGAAAATAAGCCCTACCCATGAAATAAGCCCCAGTGGGATTTCTGAGCATTTGCAAAATACAAGCCCTACCCCGAAAATGAGACCTAGTGCTGGGCGTGGCTACGCAGCACATCTGCACAACCCATGCATGTCGTCGCGGAGCGGGAAAGAAGACGAGCAGCCCTTCTCATCTGCCCTGTGAGAGCTCTAGTGCTCGACATGAGAGATCGGGGCCAATGGTTCTAAAGGAAATAGAGTCATAAGAAATTCAGGATGGAATTTGGGGTTTGGAGAGTGATGATGATGTTCCAGAAGAAGATGACGTAACTAAATTTGAACAAATATAGACTGTTGTACTGTACTTAAAAAAAAATAGCACACCCCCTGAAAATAAGCCCTAGGGTGTCTTCTTGAGGAAAAATAAATATAAGACCCTGTCTTATTTTCAGGGAAACACGGTATTACTAACACCATGGTTAAGGGAAAGGTAATACCACGTAGGATCAAAAACTGCTGTTTTTTATTCAGTAGACATTGAACAGACTTCCTTCCTTCCGTATTCAGAGCATTGTACATAGATAACGTAGCTGTTATTTATGTAGAGGTAGTAGCTGCTACTATGACTTTTAAAAACCAGTATAAATGCAAATCCAACATGATGATCTTTATGAGGTTTCATTTTCTTTTTGGAATAAAAACGGAATCATGTTAATTCTTCCTATAAAGAATTATGTCATAGTCCCACATTTTACTGACGTTATTCTTATCAATTAGTACCAGGTCATTTACATATAAATTTCAGGCTAGCACAGGCTCACAGAAGCTTCGGGAGGGAAAATGAATCAAGCGCCATCATCCCATTTTGCAGAGAACAGGCTCGGGGGACAGAAACGCGCTGAGGAATCACTGCACCTTGGTGGCCGGCTCGGGAGCAGACGTGAGTTTGCTGAGGTTGACGTCCTCACCAGCCATTGCCCAATGCTTCTCTCATGGCCTTGGCAGACACTGTGGCCAGTTCCATCCTCGAGGGAGTTGGTACCAATATGTTAGAAATCTTCCACTGCACAGAATATCCTCATTAGGTACTGAAACGGTGAAACTCTGGAGTCACTATATTGTACCGTGCCCACGAATGGCATAGTCACACACCCATTCCTGGTTTGAGAATGTCTAAGAGTTCAAAGAGGTCAGATGTTTAATTGAAATGGAATATTTAAGCTAAATTGCTAGCACAGTACTTCAATATTATTGAATTACTAATAAATACATTAAAAGACTGTTAGCAAAAGTACTGCCTGCTGAAGAATGATCACCCAGGAATGACATTAGCTCATTTTGTAATATACGGAGAGTGTTGTTTCAAGCTAATTAAATGCCATGCATTTTCGATAGCACTTAACAATATGTGGTTAATTATTATTATGCAGGGTTTGTTCTATAGCATTAATTATGATGAACTCATTTGGCTTTATAAGGATGGGGAATTTGTTTGGTTTGGGAGGTACAGTGCTTATGGATGTCTTATGGTAATTTAGATTCAAATTAATAACCTTTGGAGCTTTGTATGAAAAAACAGTTTTCCGAACAGGTTCAAAAAATATAGTTTAGGGGATAATCTTTGTGTGTTTGACAGCTTTATAAAGTCTGCTCTACACTAAACAGCACCATCATTATGTAAATCATGTGAACTGCACAGATGAGCTGACTCCCAGACTTGGGCTCCAGGACCCCGTTTCCGGTGTCCTTTGAGGAACCTTGGATCCCTGGAACCGTCCCAAATACCCTGGTTCTCGGAGCCGGCAGTGGGATTTGAAAGCTGCATTTTAAAAAGCGGATGGACGCGTGACTAGGGTGGGCAGAGAGGGTGACCACAAATGGGCGCCAGGTTTCCTTGTGGGGTGACCAGGGAGGATGTCCTCGAACTCGGCTGTGATGGTGGCCGCACGACGCTGCAAATTCAGTAAGAGTCACTGAACTGGACGCTCGAGACGAGCCAGTTTGAGAGCGCATCAGTTATGCCCTGTGCAGTGGGCGTGCGGCTCCAGCAGGCACGGGCCAAGCCTCGGCGCGGCCTGCACAGGCTCCGCGGCAGCTGTGGCCACCTTCGTCCCCTCCTGTCCCACCTGCGTCCTCCTTCCCCGGCTCAGGAAAGAACCTGAGCGCCCACAGCACTTCCGACCTGCCCAGCACATGCGGTTGCCTCGGAAACGGGGGGTTGGGAGAGTAGCGTGGAGGATCGCTGAGTTCCCAGGCGGACGCAGGTGCTCTGCCCAGGCGGACAGGTTGTCGGCTTGGACCTGATCCTCCTTGCATGCATTCTTTCTTCTCCTCATACAGTACATACGTGTAATTAAAGGTTAGCGGTTCCCAGCAATTTGCAGTGCAATAAAGTTTTGATCAAAATGCAGCCGAGCAGGTGAGCAGTGACTGTCGGCAAGCAGGGCTCAGTGGAAGCGAGTTAGCGGCTGCCGGAGTGCCAGGCAGGAGGGCGTGAGATGACAGGCCGTGTCTGGCACCAGCACAGTCCCAGGCACAAAAGGGAGTCCCTTGTCTAAACGGGCGGCCACCTCCCGCGGAGGCAGTTTCTCGAGCAGCTGCAGAGATGTCATTGTCGGGAGGAGCTGAGTTGGAGCAGGTTTCAGCACAGCAGTGGAGGCTCTATCGGGGCCACTTGCGTTCCCTCCCTCGCAGCCCCTGCCCTCCCGGCGCTGCTCTGCGAATGTCAGGTGAGCCGGAGCTGCGCTGCTCTACGGGTCAAGCGCAAAGGGGGGCTGGGTCCCACAGTGGCAGGTGGCAAACCAGGCCGCGGCCCGGGCTCGGGGAGCAGGAGCCGGCGGCAGTGGGGCCGGGGAGGTGGCTAGACATGCTCCAGCCCCGCAGCGTGACCAGCGGCGCACGCGGAGCCCGGCATCTCTCTCTGTTCGAGTTCTGGTTTGCCATCCTCAGGCCTGCAGAATTCTCACTTCTCCATTGTGTGCATTTCTGCATTGTTTTAAGGAAGATATGATGACTTGGAGGGGAAGAGACTGGAGCACGGAGGAGAGGGCCGTGTCACAAGGGTTTGCTCCTGGCGTGCGGGGTCTGCCCTGACCCCCATGTCGAGTGGCACCAGAGTGACCTTGCAACATCACTTGAACCCCCTGGGTTTGGGTTTCCACATGGGGAAGCGGGTTGATCGCTGGGTGGTTGAGCGTCTGCGAGGACTAAATTCGGCAAAGCGTCAAACTCTTGGCAAACGCTCGGTATGCCGGGGGATGGGGCGGTCTCGGCTGGAGGGCAAGAGCTCCGGGAGCCCCCGAGAACGCGGCCAGGCGAGGCCTTCCCTCCCCGCGGTGCGCACTGCACTGCGCGCGGTGGCAGCGTGTCCAGGCGGCTCAGTGAACACAGCAATGCCTTCTTCCTTGCCGCATGCGTCGTCTCTGTTCCCTGCTAATTCCCTCTCCGGGCTCCCGCACTTGGGTTAAGCGCCGCGAGTGCTCAGACAACGACTGCGAGCATAGACGGTGCCTGATGGCTCAGGGACCCCAGGACGTCCCCACCCCCCCCGTACCCCTGATGGCGAGAAGAAATTAGCACCGCCAGACACCCACACAGGTACACAGCAGCGTGCGGCACAACGAGCGTCAGCTGGGAAGACACAACAGCTCCGTAGTCTGACACAGTTGGAAGTTCCCATTCATCGATAAGTTCTTCAAGTTAGTAGAAGATTCGGGTTTTTACTGTGTCTGGTAATGTGTTGTTTTTAAAATTCAGGTTTACCTCCAAGCTATTAATAGTTAACTCAGACCCATCCCCTCTGGTGCTAATTACCAGCAGGGAAAGGAGGAAAAAAAACTAATCGAGACTAGTATATTAGTCTTCCTACATGTATCGGTAGAATAAAGGCGTCCATGGCAACCGTTACGGGAAATGCCAAGTACTTTTTTGTCTCTATCTGCTAAATAGATGTTGACTGACAAAGCGAGCACAAGCGAACAGTGCTAAAGCACTAGATTAAAATGATAATGGCTGCAGACGATGTAATGTTACACTGGAGCCAAAACACCAGTTAAGAATGTATTATTTTTAAATGTTTTACGGGAAAAAAAATCACACCAGTTACCCTAGAATTGTTTTCATGGGGAGATGGCGACATGAGATAGTAATTAAGACGAAGTTGCAAGTACGAGTTGAGAGTTGAGGTTTCCACTGGGGAGCTCTCAGGGCTTTGCTGGAAGACTTTCCAGGTGAGCCGTGTTCCCGCCGTTCTGCCCTCCTGGACAGAGTGGCCAAAACGGCCCTGCCGTGACCCCTGGAAACACGCTGATGTGCACGCGAAGATGCCCGACGTATCTATCGAGTCTGAGCAGAACGTGCCGACACCCATAAACCGTTTCATGTGCTTTGACCTTTAAGTAAAAGGCAGGGGCTGCCACGCACACCACTTAACACTTCTTGGTTTTGCCGTTTTTGGACGGTAATTCACACGCTTCCCGACGGGTCCGAGGACCGTGCGCGTGAATCTCGGGCGCCGCCTTCCCAGCCACTTCAGCCTGCGGGAGGGACCGGCGGCCTTGAATGCTGCATCCCACGGCTGCCCTGCAAAGCCGTGGTGATGTTCCCCGCACTTACGAGCTGCCGTCATCAACGATCAGGAGCGGCGGAGAACGCAAGGAAGTCGCCGCTGACGCTGGCCGGTGAGCGGGCGCGGCCGGCCCTCCCGTGAGGGGTGAGCCGCCGACTTCGGTCCAGACGGGCACTGCCCGCAAACGTCCGGGAACGGCCACCCTCCACATGCACACGGAACCCACCCGCACGTCCCGCGTCCTTCAGGGGCTCATCAGATAACATGGGGGATGTGCAGCAGGTCACTCACGGTGCCCTCCGATGCGTCCGCCGACCGAGTACACGTTGAAGGCTGGCTTTCCCGTTGGCTTAGCTTTCTCGTGTGTGAAACCAGGATGAGTGTCTCTGCCTTACGGACTCTGCACGCGAGTTGTGGGACTCAGGCAGATTGATACATGAAGACAGTTAAAGCGGCGCATGAGTTATGGTAAGTGTTGTCTAGGTTTCTCGTGACACCAGTGACTCTGTCCCCAGGAAATCAGGCAGGAGACGGGATACAGCTCAGAAACAGGTGCTGCCGTGCGCAGCCTACCGCTGTGCAAATGTGCCTTTTTTCCATCAAAACAGTAGTTGAAGTTCTTTGCACTTTTTTGTCACTAATCTCTTTGGAGTTCCCAGTCGACAAGCAACACAGGTCCCGTTGCTTTGAAGACTTGGGTTATCGTGTGGGAAAGATGCCCGTCCGTGAGATTCCCCCTGGAGGCCGAGAGCCCGTCCGCGCTGGAAGTCAGGAAGGGATGTGCGGAACTCACGTGGGCTCCGCCTGCTGCGTGGGTATTGGCTCATGTGTGTCCCTGATCACAGCGCGGGGGCGGGAAGGACAGCTTCTGGGCTGGCCAGCTCGCCCGGCCCTGGCAGCCCCAGCACGCCGAGCCCGAGAGCTGCCGGCGCAGAGCCAGCGCCGCGTTCCTGCGGGAGGACCCGCCAGCCCAAAGCCCTGGGCCTCCTCAGTGACTCTGCAGTTCCTGTTCCGTTGTGCCCCAAATGCTGCCGCACACGGACACTGCCGGAGATGATGTGTGCTTGACAAGAATCGTCAGTAAGATGCGTGCATCCTGTCTACAAATTCCCGTTTCTGGAGAGATGTGTCGAGCCCACAGCAGGGAGGTCGAGGAGTAGCAGGAAGGCATCGCCAAACATCGTCGCCGGCAGTTCCACCGGCAGCAGGTTATCGAGACTGGGGCCCGAACCTGACCCCTGGCCCAGCCGGCTGGTGGACGGCCGCCTCCCGGCACACCTGCCGTGTCCGGTCTGCACTCGATGTACCTCTGCGTGAATTGGCTCCGGGCAAGAATCCAGGTAGCTGTGTAATACTTTATTCCTAGGTGACTTCTCCTCCACCCAGCAGGGGGCAGGGGAACCTCTCCCCCTGAGCCAAAGACTGGGCCGCACTGTGGCATCTACCCCGCAGGAGGTCCCGCACACGCCCGGCTGGGGCCAGGACTGCCCCAAGCTCGCGCTGCCTCCCTGTCGCGTCCCTCCTCTGGCCGCCATGTCCGCATTATCTCCTAATAGCAAAAAAATAATCTTAAGTTTTAATAGGAATGTTTGTATTTTTTGTTACTGAGAAAGATCACTGCAAATACATGAATTAGAACGTTTTGTCTTTGTTGCCCAATCATGAAACATCTTGTATGATGTGTCTGGGTTGGCAATGAAAAAGACATTTATTTTTCCTTAGTATCAGGACATGTTTTTTTTTTAATCAAATCATCCTTCACACATAACCAAGAGATTTCTTTTTAATTGCCAGAAAGAAAGTATGAACGGCATTAATTCCTTTTATCCGATGACACGAAAGAAGACGAATGGATTCTTTCCTTTCCTCATAGGAAAGCACAAATGTCTACAGACTCTCTCTTAGGAGATGTTTAGATTGTTTTCATGGCTCCTTAATTTTCATACGATGAAAATAGTTTTCCTCCAGCCACCTTACCCTTTTTTTTATGTGAACCTGTTTATAGGTAGACATGTGCAGCTGTATCTGCAATTGCGATCATTAGTATCTAGCACTTCATAAATATCCCTTTAAGATGCTATTTGATACCTTCTATAGTCTTGGAGGAAACAGTCCGGATACTCCTGTTTCCAAAGCAGCTAAATGTATTACAATAAATTTGCTTTCTCTGTGCGGTGGAATTGGAAACCTATAAGATGGTGAATAAGAAAACTGATACCACCGCTTATCTGTCCAAAAGCTAGTGGTGTTAGGAAGCCCAGTAATTGAAAAATGGATAGCATTGATATTTGAACCTTTTTATATAACCTTTGAAGTGTAAGCCTTTTGGGGAATAAATTGCTTTTTGTAACAAGAACAATGTCAGATCCCATATTTAGAAACCGTGCACTTAATTCATTTTCAGACGGAGAAACTCATGTTGTCTTGTTGGGGAAAACATTGCAAAATGGATTAAGCTTCACCCTGGAGAGATGATAACCTAATATAAATAACTGCGGGCTGATCTTTATTAGTTACTGAGCAAATATTGCCGAGTAGGACAGGCGACCTTCAGTGCTGATTGATCTAGGATAAGTCATCAACAACATTGTCTTCGGAGGATAACTTTGGGGCATTTCGGGATCTTTAGTCTCTTCTTATTTAAGGGATGCGACCAAGCAAATGTTCGGGAAGAGTAAGTGCATCTTATTTAACGGTAAGGATTGGAGCTCACACGGTGTAGGACCACAACACCGGACCCCGGGTGGGCAGACTGGCCCGTGTGTTGGGCTGCTCGGAACAGCAGCGACCGGGCACTCAGCTGAAACCCTATCCCTGGGGCTCTTCTCCAGTTTGGGGGCGGCTGCCCGAGCTCCGCGTTTCACCAGTTCTGTAATAATGAATAATTTACTCGGCGTGACGCTGGTCACGGGACCGTCACAGGATCCGCCGTGCATCATAGCTCAGCACCGGGAAAGGGTCGGGGAGACGTGGGTCGTGCCTGCCTTGTACGGAGGAATAAAAATCAGTCAGAGAGGCTGTTTGTCATCACGAAACCAGAACACAATTAAAAAGAAACAGGAACAGAGTCAGATGTTTGCCCGTGCCAACTAAGTTCATGCTTAGAACGGCTACCTTGTTTCAGTTTCCTCTCTCTCCTCTTTTTAAAAACTTTCCTTTCAGACACACATTTCCATATTTCAAAAGCTTTAGAGATGCCTTCATGTTGCCCAATCACACTCATTCAAAGCGCAGGACACGCAAGGACACGCTGTTGTCCCCACGGCTGCCGCGGTTCCATGCAGCCGGTCCCAGGCGCACTTCCCAGCCAGGGCCCGGGCCAGTGAGGGCCGGCTCTCCAAAGCCCTGGGCACAGAGGGGCCTGCCAGGTGTGTCTGGAGAGACCACACTGGGAGATGGAGACTGTCTGCCATCGTGAGTCCCCTCCTCTTCCCAGGACTGCACAGGGGCGGGACACACCGCCCGAGCCTGCCCACGCCACCAGCGCTCAGCAGGCCAGGAACCTCGGGAGCGGACGGCGGCCTGGGGGTGGGTTTTGGGGCAGATGTGCACTGTCCCCTGTGCGGGAGGGGACCGAGCCGACTGGGGCTGCCCGGGGGCCGCCTTCCCAGTCCCACCGCGGGGCCAGCACTCGACGGGCGGAGAAAACTCGCTCGCATGGGCGTCTCGCTCGCCACGGGCATGCAAAGTGGCCGTGTGGGAGGGACCGGAAGGCTTAGCTCGCGAAGTGGAGGCAGCTGTGCCCGCTGCGTTTTGTGGTATGTAAGAGGGTGTTTTTTAGACAAAAGTAGTAAGTGCTAAATTCATCTCTTTCTCCATCACCAAGG
>VSMD01122377.1:0-24488 GCA_008750895.1 Mirza zaza
GGATTAATAAAATGTGGTATATGTATACCATGGAGTACTATTCAGCTCTAAGAAACAACGGTGATATAGCACATCTTATATTTTCCTGGTTAGAGCTGGAACCCATACTACTAAGTGAAGTTTCCCAAGAATGGAAAAACAAGCACCACATATACTCACCAGCAAATTGGTATTAACTGAACAGCACCTAAGTGGACACATAGGTACTACAGTAATAGGATATTGGGCAGGTGGGAGGGGGAGGAGGGAGGGGGGTGGTTATATACATACATAAAGAGTGAGATGTGCACCATCTGGGGGATGGTCATGCTGGAGACTCAGACTTGTGGGTGGAGGGGGGCAATGGGCATTTATTGAAACCTTAAAATCTGTACCCCCATAATATGCCGAAATAAAAAAAAAGAAAGAAATAGAGAACATTCACAGTTTAATAAAGAGCTTCTGAATAAAACCTACAGCTAACTTCATACTAATGGTGAGAGACTAAAATTATTATCCCCTAATATTAGATACAAGAAAAGAATGCCCATTCTTACCATTACTATTCAACATTGTGCAATAGTTTTTAGCCTGTGCAATAAGGCAAGAAAAAATAAATAGAAGGCAGAGACTGGAGAGGAAGAAGTAAAATTGTTCTTATTCACAGACACTATTATTATGTACATAGATAATTCTAAGGAACCTCTAAAGACTAGAAGAACAAATAAGTGAGGTTAGCAAAAGATTTGAAATTAATGTACAAAATGTGATTATATTTTTATATACTGGTAGTGAACAATGGGAAACAGAAATCATATACATATACATATATATTATTTACAGTAACATCAAACACATAAAATATTAAGGTTAAATTTAATAACATATGTTTAAGACCTGTGCACTAAAAACTGAAAAATATTCTTGAGAGGAATTCAAGGACATCTAAATAAAAAGAGAAATATACCACTGTCATGAATCAGAAGATCCAATATTGTAAAAAATAACAAAAGTGTTCCCATAAACATTGTATATGTGTGGATAATACTATAAGTTTTAGTCATAAAAAGCAAAACCTAAAAACAATCCAAAGGTTTGCCAACAAGTGAATGGATAAACAAAATATGTTATATTCATATATCTATATGATGGAATATTATGCAAGAGTAAAAAGGAACAAAATACTGATTCATACAACAAGATAGATAAATATAGTAAAATTATGCAGATTCAAAGACACATAAGACTACATACTGTAAAATTCTACTTATATGAAACTCTTCAAAAGATAAATATAATCTAGAGATAGAAAGCACAACAATGATCATCTTCACGCAGAATTGTTCAGGGGGTAAAGAATTGACTGGGAAGGAAGGTAGGGAACATTATGAATCTTAATCATAATGATAAGGTTACAAAAGTTTATATATTTGTTAAAACTCATAAAACTGTACACTTAAAATGAATTCTTTTTGTGTGTGTATAAATTATACCTCAAAAAGTCGATTTTTTAAAAAAATTATATATATATATATATGTACACATATTTGATTCTTGATATTTCCCCAGAGTTCTGGGAAGCAATGTATATGTGTGTGTGTGTGTATATACACGCACATACCTATGACATAATACAGAAATAACAAACGGGGCGTAGTGCCTCATACCTGGAATCCCAGGACTTTTGGAGACCAAGGCGGGATGATCACTTGAGGCCAGGAGTTCAAGAACAGCATGGGCAATATAGCAAGACCCCATCTTTACAGACCAAAAAACAAACAAACAAACAAAAAATTAGCTGGAGCTGGCACACACCTATACTCCTAGCTACTTCAGAGGCTGAGGTAGGAGGATCACTGGAGCCAGGAGTTCAAGGCTGCCGTGATCATGCCACTGCACTCCAACCTGGGAGACAGAGCAAGACTTTGTCTATAAAATAAAAATTAAAAAAAGAAATAAGAACAGAAGAGCAACCATAGGTCAAATACTATGGTGACAGATTTAGTAGGCAAAAAAAAAACCAAAAAAGCAATTTATTGGTGAAGTTTTACACAACTTGTAAAACATAAATTTGAACTCGAGATTGCTAACAGCCACGGTAAAGAATAAAATATGATCAGCTTACAAATGGAATTTTAAAGTAACTATTTTAATTACATAATTTTAAAAAATAAATTTAAATGGTGTTCTATAAAATATGCAATAAATCAAAGTAAACATGAGCTCAGTAGTTGGATAATTTGATTAAAATGTTTATTCTTTAATCTTTTGTGTTAGTCATATCCCCAAGTGATACTTTGGGGAAATTTTGTTAAACAGTGTTAACCCTTCCTGAACATGCTATTCACCTAATCAGACAAGGGATAGTTCAGACTACAAAGGAAAAGGAGTTATATGCTTGTGTTTGTGCTTTTCCCTTTTTAAACATTTTTTAGGTTGAATTCTACTGATTTTGTTTTAAAATCTAAGTTCCTATTTTCTCCATAAATGTAAACTCACCAAGAAATATAAAATTCTATATGGTAAAGAAATGGAAAGGAAAGGCAGCTTGTACCCCAAATAGATAATATTAACCATACAGCATATTTTACCTTTTAAGTAGACAAGACTTCATGCCTTTTCCAATAAGCACAAACATAACTTCATAGTCACATTATATAAAGTATGTACATCTATTGATCAAAAGCCAACAATTTTCTCTGGCTAATATTTAAATCTAAGCAAAAATAATGGATTTTGACTTTTTTTTCTATCAAGTTTGCTTTGTGCTTTCTTCTACTCCAGGGTCTGTGATGAAGTCTATACCTGAACAGAGAAAATTTAAGGATCCTTTGTTCAGTATCTAGATAACTCAGCATAAAATCCTATATTGCCAATTTTTCTGAGGCTGTCACCTTTCTGTAGGTTGGCAGGTTACTTGCACACAGTTTATTTCAGCTGCCTGGCCCTCTTGCAGCCTGGACTACCACGTCACCAATTTCACATGTCCATAAATCCAAATTGTGATGGCATAGCTCAGTGGTTCTCCACCATCGTTGTACATACCAAAGCTTGGGCTTCACTTCCTGACTAATTTAATACAAATATCTGAGAGGCAGGCAGATGAGCACGGTGAGCAGAAGTGCTGAATCTTTCCTCAAGCTCAAGAGGCAAGTATGAGGCCAGACCAGGGGGGGGAAAAAAAGTCCCATTCAGGAATCCATGAACATTCTTTCAAGGTAGCCTGTGAAGTCTGAGCTCATTTTTCTTGGCACTAGCTGAGTGGCACATGAGTGAGAAGGCCTGGCAAAAGGCATAAGATAGAGAAAACAGGACTAGAAAATGGGCATGAGGTGTATGCAGTGTTTTGGGTTTGCCATTTACACTATTATAGCTGTGACTTACCCTCCTTTTTTTCAAAACAGATGCTCCAGGACTGTTTTCAAAGGAGCTATTTCTCTTTAGGCATAAATACTCAAGAGATGTAAAGGCCACAGTTGGTTAGAATTTAAGATATTGTGAAAAAATAAATGAATCTCAAGCCAAATGTAAGATCTATTCTAATTCCAATCTATTTTTGTGAAGTTCTTTGCACATAGAGAGAACTTATTAGATATTATCCGACTGAGGTTTACAAAGGAAAAACCTACCTTATGAAATCACAGTTAATTTGAAAATATCTTTTTGCAAAGAGCATGGAGTTGACTGAAAGCACCCAGGACCTTAATGAACAAGGCAGGTCTGGGAAGGAGGTCAGAGGTTTGGCCTATCCAGAATTGAAAGAACAGGTGTGGGGGAAGAGAAAGGACCTGAGGGCAGCGTGAGTCAGCACGCACAGCACACAGGGGAGAGCTCCTTATCAGAAAACCTGCCTGGGAGTCATCAGATGGTTGTCTCATCTCCAACTCAGACTCCTCCTGGCCAAAGCAGAACCATAAAATTCTCCTTCCATCTCCCAAAATCCCTTGCCATTTAACACAGCTGAGACTTGTGTATTCTATTGCCTCCAGTCAGAATGCCTTCACTCTCTGCATCTTAAGGGAAAGCTGTACTGTTCTTTAAGAGGGATCTCAGATGTTACCTTGCCTTGGAAGCCCTCTCTGGTTTCTCAGTCCACTGCCTCAACCATCCAAAAGTGCCTTTCCTTCATAACCTAAGCCCTCTGGACACACATTTTTAGTGCATATATCACTGTAATTGTTTATAAGTCTGTTTTTCCCAATAGACCACGACCTACTCGAAGGCAAAAAGAAAATTTTTATGTACTAGCTGCTTGGCACACAGTAGGAGATTAACAATTACGTGCTAAAAGAATGAACAGACACAGAATTGAAATTCTGAATGATGACATTGCATGGCAATCCTTGCTAGAACGTGTCACTAAGAAAAGCTTTGGAGCAGAGGTGGAATTGAGAGAGCAGATAGCATTGCAGGGCTTCTCTCCTCTCATCTTTACTACCCAAGTATAAGACTAAAGCAAGGTGTTTGTAGGAGGCTGAAGGCTAAGACCCTCTGGAGAATGAGAGGGGAAGATAGGCTTCAGGAAGTAGGGCTATTCAAGAGGCATTATGGGTTGAAAGTGCTGGGGTAAGGGAGGGTAGGGAGGGAAGACCTTCACCTTAGAAAGCATGTTTTCATCCTGAAAAGTATAGGCATAGGCAAGACAATGACTATTCAGAGTAATCTCTGTCCTCAGGGTCAGGGAGAGAGGCAAAGGGGGCACCCTTTGTGCAGCCTGCTAAACCAGGTGGAGGAAAAAACAAGAATTCAGGCAAACATTCTACTCTGGATAAAATAATTTGCATTTGGCTGCTACCTGTCGTTGTCGCTCTCAGGAACTTGGGTATAACACGAGGGTGAAAACACAAATGGTGACGGAGGCCAGGTGTGCCTGATGACTGTGCGAAGCTGGGCGGTGTGGAGTGAGGAATAGGAGAGAGCATCCTGCACCTGGGACACCCCCAAACTCTTGCCCACAACTGCTACTCAGCCTCAGATGATTGTCTCTGTGCAGGGCCCACGATTTCAAATTTTTATGAAAAGAAAATTCCAATTTAATATTGAATTTCTAAATTTTGAAAGATTAAAAAGTAAACAAATTATTTTTATTCACACTGGAGCCTACCTTGTGTGAGCCAAACAATACATTCCTAAAGGTTGAATCTGGCTCCAAGGTCATTAATTTGCAACTACGAATTTGGAAGGAGAAATGGGTACTCAAGGAATCCTCAGTGAATCCGAGGGTAAAAGGCACTCAATACATCCACAGCTTCACCTTCATCTCATTGTTTTCTGGCCTTAGACATGTTTTTGATACCCTCATGGTCCTGTCTATTCAAAATAGATCCTTCCATTGACATCATCTGGAAGGAAGAGCATCTGAAGGAACTTCTTAAAATAGACAATCAACAAGTTCACCATATAGGAAATTTAGCTCAGGGCTATTTTTCAATGTCAGTGAATAAGATAAAAGTGAAGAAACATTAACATTTGGCGTATTCCGTTGGTGTCTGCAGAACAGAGGCATGTTTTCCGAGCTTCCATAAAACAAAAAGTATAGATCTGCCCACCGGCTACTGTAGAGAATTAATAATCAAGCAGAAGTGTATTTTTCTAAAAAAGATGGTTCTATAAAATTTCATTTCAAAGGTGTGGTACCAGAGTGGCACTGAGCTAGATTTCCACTAGGTGATTTTTCCACCTAGAAATAAACTAGGAGAGAACATTACATTGCTAGGTGGTCCGTGTGGCTGTTAGTGCAGAGGATGAATGAAGGGGGAAAAACACCCAGCAAGGTTAGAGAGATCCTATGCATGGTCCAAAGCAGAGTTGAAAAACAAACTTAACTGGTCACGTACAGGTTTAAATCGATGCTCTTGGCTGAAATCATTTCTTAACATAATTTTTTATGAGCCTCAGAAGAATGCAGTCGAAATGGTTTGAAATCAATTTTAACTCATTTTCCATTCATAAAATATGAGAAGAGGGAGCCAATTTTACTGGTTCACTGGAGAAACAGTAAGGGTTTCCACAGTAGAGAAAGAAGTTGATTTCAACTCAGACAGATATTTCAAGCTTCAAGGGCTGTGTCTAGACAGAGAAGGATTCGCTGCCCCGAAGTCCTATCAAGCAAGGAGCATAAATCTATTTCAGAGCCCTGGAGTTCCTGCAGAACTTGGACTATCAGCAACTACAAGACCAGCTGCTTCTGGACCCCTCGTATATGATTTCAGCCTTCCAGACTGAGGATTGTTTCATCAGCACACTTAAAAGTAAATCCTCCAAGGGGAGAAAACTCTGAATCAGTGAGGACTGATGGCTTTTGTGAGTGTGAGTGTGTGAATGTGCGCATATGTGTGTGTGTGTCTCCCTTTGAGAGAGAGAGAGAGAGAATGCTCTCATTAGGGGACGATCTATGATTTGACAGCCTCGCTGCTGCCGCTCCTGCTGCTGCGGCGGCTGTATGGGCTGTCATTAGTTGAAAGGGCTGCGAGGGTTTGAAGGAACTGCCGTTCTGAGGACTGAGCACTGCTGAGTGGTCTCCCTATCAAACAGAGTAGACGAGATTTTCTGCAGAATTGGAAACTTGAACCTATTACCACTTCATCTACCCAGAAAAGCAGGCAGCACTACAGAGGATAAGGTAAGAGAAGAAATATTGCTCTCTATTCGTAATGTAGGGCAGAGGGCAGGGGGAAACCCAGGTTCAAAGGCTTGCTATTTTATATCAAAGAGATCTCACCCTCTTGAGAGCAGAGGAGGCAACAGCTAAATTCCCACCCACCTTGATCGCCGAGTCCCTTGGCTTTTTCACTCTGGTACCTTTTTCTTCTTTATTATACTTTTCTTAAGCATCTGAGAGGTTTCTTAGTATTTATTTTTCTGTGAGCAGACATTGTTTAGTTTTTTTTTTTTTTTAATTGGGCACTGTTTCAAAACAGGGAGCTTTTTCTATTTCTCTTTTCTTAGGCATTTTTCTCCATTAAGAGGGAAGTGGTCTCTCTTAATGTGAGCTGGTCAAAACAGCTACTCTGTCGTACTCCATCCCACACTACAACTGCAATAAAACAAGTTTTCAGAAGTACATATGAGCCCTATTCCTGTAGGAAAAAGTGGGAGGTGAAAAGAGAGGAAGTGAGAGTTTCCTGTGACTATGGCTTGCTCAGAAATGGTGACACTGTGAATGAATGTGTACTATAACTCTTCTTAGGGGGATAGAACCGCTGCGATAAAAGTGGGCACTGGACAGAAGATGTTTTGAGAAGTGTATGTCTGAGAGAAGCTTTTAAACCATTAAAGATGGAAAACGAGACCATCAGTGAATTGAACCAAACACAGCTTCAGCCACGTGCAGTGGTGGCCCTAGAATACCAAGTGGTCACCATCTTACTTGTGCTCGTAATCTGTGGTCTGGGCATCGTGGGCAACATCATGGTAGTCCTGGTGGTCATGAGAACCAAGCACATGAGGACACCCACAAACTGCTACCTGGTGAGTCTGGCAGTAGCTGATCTCATGGTCCTGGTGGCTGCAGGCCTTCCCAACATCACGGACAGTATCTATGGTTCCTGGGTCTACGGCTACGTTGGATGCCTGTGCATTACTTACCTCCAGTACTTGGGAATTAATGCATCTTCTTGTTCAATAACAGCCTTCACCATTGAGAGGTACATAGCAATCTGTCACCCCATCAAAGCTCAGTTTCTCTGCACATTTTCCAGAGCCAAAAAGATCATCATCTTTGTCTGGGGTTTTACATCCATTTACTGTATGCTCTGGTTCTTTTTGCTGGATCTCAATATTAGCACCTACAAAGATGCTATCGTGGTGTCCTGTGGCTACAAGATCTCCAGGAATTACTATTCACCGATTTACCTAATGGACTTTGGTATCTTTTATGTTGTACCAATGATCCTGGCCACTGTCCTCTATGGATTCATAGCTCGAATCCTCTTCTTAAATCCCATTCCTTCAGATCCTAAAGAAAACTCTAAGACATGGAAAAATGAGTCAACCCATCAGAACAAGAATTTGAATTTAAATACTTCTAATAGATGTTTCAACAGCACAGTATCTTCAAGGAAGCAGGTAAGTAAAACTGAACCTCCAAGTCAATAGAGGAAATGTGAGACAGAGTTCCTTGTAAGATGGGATCAACTTTGCCCTATTTAGATGACGCTGAAATCAGAATACAATCACACAGATGTTTCACAGTGTAAGCTTCTGTTTTACATATTAAATCCATCTCTAAAGCAACTGAAAATCTAAAAATAGATGGGGAAAATTTGATACCACATCAGCAGGTGTCAGTTCAAGTGCTATGAAGATATAAGGAAATATAAACAGAAACTCCAGAAATTCACCTTTAAAATGTTTGTGCCTCTCTGAAAATGTTATCAGAATATTTAGACTATTTCTGGCTTCCATAGGGAAGAATTCTGCTGCATGACAAAGAATTACCTTTAAAAATTCTATTGCACAACAAAGATTTGATAAGATAGTTTGAGAATAGATAATAAGTAAAACAATGCAACTTTTCTTTGCATTCTATAGTTTCTCACAACTGAGACATAACTGAGAGGGGGTCTGGACTTATTTTTGTTAGTCTTAGTGGGAAAGATTCTGTCCCCCTCTCTTCCAGCTCCCTACACAGTGTCCCAGCAGACAAAAGCTGAAAACACACTCTGTTCAGGAAATAAAAGGGTCACCATTGAGCATAATTTGCTATAAAGAATATTTGAATTGAAATTTTTTTAGTCTGATTTTCCTAAGCATAACTAAAAATTCCTTTATGCTTTAGATTGCCTGAATGCCCACGTGGTTACAGTTGAATAGTGGTTTTACTAGTGAATGAAGTGCAACTTTGCTATAGTAGATATGATTTATAATCAATATAGGAATAAAATGCTTTTATATCATGTGCACATTTCTCTATATTTACATAATTGTTCTAAGTTACTTACAGGCTTAGATTTCAGTTTCTTTTCCTTCTTCATTAAACATAATAAATGGACAGTAAATATTTATTCTCACAGTTGAAAAAGAAAACTCGAAATCAACAATACTGGTTCTTTCAAATGGGTTGAATTGTCTCATATATTTTTTCTGCAGGTAATATAGTTCTTTCTGTGTGCACAGGTAGAAACTGAGTGTACTTTTCTAAAAGTATACATATAGATCATCCACACTATTACTTCCTAGATTGTAGATGAGTTGATGTATGAAGAATTCTAATTGGATATATGAGCACAAGGTGAAATAAACTACTAAAAAATGTAGCTGCTTTAGATATGCATGAAATTAATAATTAACTATAACTAAAATAATATATATACAACATTTTAAATGATACCTTAATGTTTGATTTATATAACATCTAATATTTAAAAATACTTGGATGATAGAAGGAAAAACCTAAGCAACTAGTGCCAGCTCTTAGATTTCTTTTGATTTGAATCTAGCAGTGCTACCTAATACAAGGCATATATTTGGCCATCTATTTACCCAAAACTTGATTAATGGAAATTTAGAGAGATCTGTTGACTATCTGCCAAGACAAACATTAACAAATACAATAAGAGAGTAAAAATATGTACATCTCAATTAGAGACCAAACAGAGGTTAATGTCTGCATCAAGGAAGGGCAGTGAGTAAATTCATTCATTAGACTCCAATTTATATTCTTGTTATAAATTCTAAAAAATCGTTTGTCCAGTCTAATGTCTTTTCTTTCCATTATAGCCATTAGTACCTATCAGCATTAATAATATGCTTTAAATTACTAATTTTGTTACATGTTCACACTCTCGTTTCAAAGCTGTTGCAGATAAGCTGTATTTACAGAGGCTGTGTGATGGAAGAGAAAGCCAAAGATTTGGTTCTGAACAACCCTGGGCTTGAATGCCAGGGTTCCAATCAAGCTCTACTTTGAATATGCAGAACTCTGTGAACCTTAGTTTTTTTCCTCCATAAACAAAATAAATAGCAACCTCCAGGTTCAGAGGGAGGGCTCAATGGAACATCTTATGAAAGATACCCAAAGTGGAGTGGTGATTAACACCTAAGTGTTAATTAGGCTCCTTCCTAGTTTTTTAATATGTTGGCCACTGTAAGGGAAGTACAGATTTGTTCCTAAAATTATACACTCACTGCTTAAACAAAGATTATTTGTTGAATAGATGTGTATATTGTATAGCAACTTCTTTAAAGAACTTTTTAATATTTCGGGCATTTGGGGTTGTCACATTAACATTATTGTCAGTCAGCACCCAGAAATGAGGGATGCCAAATGTCCTGCAATGGGCAAGACAGTCCTGTACGATGAAGTGCACCTGCTACCAAATACCAAAATGACCTCTTTGAGAAACGTGGGATGACATATAAATCAATAGAAGTGCACTTAAGTAATGTGTCTTGTAATTCAGTCCTGATTATAGATTGGATGGGAGTTTGGAGAAAAGAAGGAAAATTATGGGGTTACAGGGAACAGAGAAGTCTTCATGGAAGAGTTGTCATTTGAGACAGCTCTGGAAAGATTAGGGTAACTTGGAAAGTAAATGTCAAGAGGGACAGCATTCCATGCAACATAAAAAAATTAAAAAACAGGGCATGGTATGGGTCTGGAGACAGGCAAGGAGGGGTGCATAGGGTGGGAATTTTATGGGATACTGTGACTTGGTTGCTTAAAATGAATGATTTATTTGGGAGAGTTGTAAAAAGTAAGATTAGACTGACAGAAGTGTGCATGTAAGTCAGGGAATGTGGGGAGGGAGAGAGAGAGAGAGAGAGACTGTAGAGTATCCGGATGATTAGGCAGAGAAAGGAGTTTGAACTTAATGCATAGGCAACAAAGAATGTGAGTGGCAAGCAGGGAGCAGCAATGTTGAAAGTGGTGTTTGGGGTTGAGAAATCTGACAGCTGTAGGGGAGGCAGATTTGAAGGGTGAGAGGCTGGTGGCAGGAAAACCACTTTGGAAGTTGTTGGTAGTAATACAGGCATGAGGTAGTAGGAGTCTCTAAGAGGAGAATTTCAAGTAAGGTGTAAACCAGAGAGATGTTTCAAAGAAAGAAAGGGTGCAATGTGAACATATTACACATGAAGGATGAAGGGAGGACAATTCGATATGGCACTAGATTCCGAGTCTGGAAGAACAGTGGTGCCCTGATGAGTGGGAATGAGAGTGGTGAAGCACAGCCAGTTTTGTCCAAAATCAGTGACCTTTAATCTGGCTTTATCTGCTTCCAAAATAAAGGTTCAAATCTCCACCTTCTATAACCCAAGGACTGTTAAATATTTTCTGTGCATTTTTTCTTTTAGGCAAGTTCAATTTGCATTTTAATAAATACTAATCTGGGTTAGGTCTTTCTAACCAAGTCATATTAAAGTCAAATGTGCATAGCCTAAAAGAACTACATTTCTAAAGGAAATGAAATGTAAGGGACAGAGTGAGATTTTTTATTTGCTTATTTGTTTTTAACTTATGTCCCCTATGCAGAAAATCCAGGCCAGAATATTTTTTTTCCTGTTTTTCAGAGTTTCAGTTATATTCTAAGAAACTCTCTAAATATTGAGTAAATTCAGTAAAACAAATTACTCGAACTTATGGCTTGGAATTGTGTAGACAAAAAGATTATCTTAGTGACTAAACCTTTTGCTTTTTATAATTGGTTGATATGAAGGAGGCATGGTTGAAATTATTACCTTTGTTACATTTCAGCTCTATGTATGCAGTGCCTAAAGATTCCCTGAGTTTGGTCAATTCAGGTGTTCAGCATTTTGTATATAAAATATTTCTATCATTGACAATGTATTTCTATGTAATTGACTGGATCTTTTCTATTTTGGAAGCACAGAAATGCCTGAATATCTTTGTAAAGGGGTATAATGTCAATAAATGCATTCAATTCAAATGCGTACTTTCCACAGGATGCAGGGATATGCAGAATATTTTATGTAAATCAAGCTCCTGCTTTTATTTTCGGTGGAGTCAGTCTAATATCTCTTTCTTAATTCTTACAGTACAATTGGTAGGGAAACCATGTAACATAGTCCTAATAGAAGCTCCAATAGTTAATGGCAAAATTTTCATTATGTGTTTTATTGGACTAATCGAGCCTTAAAATATCAAATAGTCTTTGTTTCCATAAAATTCTTAAAACTTTTCCACCATGCTAGAAGGAATGTTGGTAGTCTAAGAAACAAAAGCAACTTTCCTTTTTAAACCAATATGTGCCTTTTGTTGTTATTGGTGGTCATGGTGATGATCATGATGATATAAAAACAATCATGTGTATTATGAAAAACACAGAATATTAGGAGTAAGAAAAAAGGCATTCCTTACCCCACCTCTCAAAGACCAAAATCATTATCATTTTGTTTTATTCCTTTTCTTATGTTTTGACTGAATCATTTTTTACATCATTATAGCCAAAATGTATATATAATTTTGCTTTCTGCTTTTTCACCCAAAATGTTGAAATCAATATTCTCAAAGACAAAACACAGAGTAAAAAAAAGTGATTAGGATCAAGTCAGTTTCTCTGAGCCTCAGTTTTCTCATCAACAAAATGGTGGGAAACATTACATCATTGCTGAAATCAAATGAGATGTCTGCTCCCCCTCCCACCTGTCCATTCAGCTACTCTTTCCTCTCTCCTTGGCTTCTTAGTGATCCCTGTATCCCTAGGCACCTTCCTGACCCTAAGCACTCCCCAGTCATGCAGTGTGCTCATGGAAAATGAAGACAGGCAGGCAAAGTCCGTGTCTTCTCTCTTCTCCCCTGCCTCCCTCCAACTCCTGCCTCTAGGGCTATTTGCTTTTTAAAGAAGACATCTTGAACAAGGAAAAACCTTTAAGATACAAAAGAAAAGAGGCATAATGTTGGAATGTGGTGAACATAAAGTCCCGTAAATTGTACAACTTAAGCAACTGCCAGCACCACCTACATCTGAGAGAATCTTTGCTCAATAATCATCCTTCTTAGGTAGCTTAATCAACAATTAACCTCACAAGGCAAATTAATGATGCTAAACTCTTCAGCATTAGGCCTAAATTAGAGGTTTCCCAGGATTACTGAGGCTGTTTTCACAGGCTCATCTTTCATTTTTAATTGTTTTATTTGTTCCAATTGTCTTGGTTCAACTGTATCCTTAATAGTGGAAAGATCTCTAAGTTACAAGGGAGAAAGTGTAATTTTGGTCACTTAGCATGGGTAGCTAAGTGTGCTGTTTTATTTTTATTAAAGAATAGCTTTCCATTTTCCAATCTACATTCTGTATAAGGAAAGATTTTGTACATATCCCATAAATTGACTAAATAATAATTCCCTGCATTTATGTGTTTTGTGTTCTTTGGTTTAGATGAACACACATTGTTTATTCCCAATTTTATATTTGCAGCATTGAGCCATAATTTCAACAGTAATGAAAAATCAACTTTTCTATATGCCTATGAAAATGGAAAACCCACACTCCTACAGAACTCTCAATTTGGCCCCACAAACAATCTTAAAAGTAGCTAACCTTAAAAATGACAAACTATTTTGCTCCTCTTTACATAGCCTCTCTCGAATTCTTCAAAATGCAGATATCCCGAGTTCTCAGGAAAAAGCTGCTCTGTAATTATGTCCTTAGTTTCCTTTACTTTTTTTTCTCAATGATTTAATCGAAAAGTAAAAGTTATAAATGTAAAGCTGGACCAACATGAAGCAAAATTTTGCAGTAGGCCATTCTTAGTCAATATCCTCCCAATTTAATTAAACATTTATTCACACCCCAAAACATCTAGCACTGCCCTAGGTGTGGAGGCTGCAGGGACAGATACATAAAGACAAACTCTTTACCTTCAAGGGGCTCAGCGTTGTCCATGTGCACAAATAATCCTGAGCAGACCATTATATTCTATGATAGAGGACACAGCACTGGGGAGGGAAGAGGCAAAGATAAATGAAGGCTTTATGGAGTACTTGGTAGTTGAACTGGACTTATAAAGACAGGCTGAATGTCTGACAGCAGCAAGAAGAAGTCAGGGAGAAAAGAAAGACTGTGAGATAGAAAGGGGGGAGTAGATGGATGAGAACAGGGCGTGTTCAGGGAGGAAATAGTCTGATATCATTGAAGTCGGGCCATGGAAGGAAGTTGTCTAGTGAGGGACATCTGAACTAGACTAGACAAGACATCTTCAGACCTATCCATGCAATTGCTTTTTGGACATCACATAATTACATCAAATCCAATATGTCTAAAATTAACCCTTTATTTTCCCTTATAAACCTGTACCTCTTCCTTTCTATCCTATTTTAGGTTCCCAGGCCAGAAACCTAGAAGTCTTTTTAAGTGCATTTTTCTCCTATTATCCCCCCACTCGGAGCTAAGCATTAGCTCATCACTCTCCTGGCTGACTGACGTCACTCACACCACTATTGTCCTCGTTCACCACCTCTCACTGCCCCATTTCAGTACACTCCTCACCAGCCTCTCCGACTCCCATTCCACTCTCCTCCAAATCACCCTGCCCATTGCTGACTAAGAGATCTGGCTAACACACAGCTATTGTCAAAATAATTTTCACAGTGCCTGAAGCCTAGAGGTTAAACTCCTTAGCTTAACAAAGAAGATCTTGGCCACCTCCTACATTTCCAGCTCCCTCTCTCATGGCTCTCCCAATCTAGACTTTATACTCCTGCAATTCTAAATTGTTTGTAGTTTTTGAACCTGCCAGAACACCCTTCATCTGGAAAACTCCCATTATCTTTCAAGTCTCAAGTCAAACGATGCCCAATCATCACATGAAATTTTCCCTAAATTTATCAGGCATATTTATACAGTTAAATTCCTAATTATATAGGTTAGGTGTTCTTCCAGTGTTTTTACAATTTGGCATATACATTAATAATTATTGTGCATCACACTTGTTAGCTTGTGTGTCTTCCCACTCTCACCAATATCCTTAAGAGGAGGGCCCTGTGTCCCCAGTATCCTCAGCACTGCATTTGTCACATAGTAAGCTCCCAAGAGCGTATGTACACAGTGGTGTGTTGCAGCCAAGGAGGACAGGCTTTGCAGGAGCAGGTTGTTCCTCTCTCTCCCCAGACTGCATTCAGAGCCATCACACTGGTTGCTTAAAATTGGTCATGGATGAAGTACTTACACTGGAGAAATCAGCAACTATGACAATCCAGGGTCCTTCCTCTCTTCTTTTGTGGAAGGATGATTGTTAAATATTTCCCAGCATACTTCTGTGTTTGTGTGTGTATGTATATATATAAATATGTATGTGTATATATAAAACATAATAAATTTGCATAATGAATATATAATAGATGAAAGTGTGAAAAAGTACATTCATGCATACTTAGGGGCTCAGTCAGGTCCAACACTCTATTTTGCTCCCTAAAAAGTTATTGTTTATTTGTGCCATATTCTACTCTGATTTCAATTAAAATTTTCTTATCTTTTAACAAATCTTTTTTTAATTCCAAAATAACCAAAGTGCAACTAGCAGGTAAGTAGTGATTATGTTAGTAGATAAGAGCTTTGGGGAAGATTTCCCCCTCCAAACAGGACAGCCTGACTTAGAAACACAGCAGATTCAGATAATATTATAATTCACTTTGTTATTTAAAAAGCTGTTGGCTTTCCCATGAGCCCCTAAAATCTCCTCCACAATAGCAGAGCTACCTTAGAAGACACAGAGAAGCAGAGGGATGGCAACCGAGGGAAGGAAAACAATATGAACAGAGCTATAAAGATGAGAATAAATCCATCTGAGTGTCCCTATGTGACTAATTTTCCTAAAACCATTTGCACACATCATCTTCTTTCAAAAAGAAATGGCTCCAATCTTGTCTGACTGATTTTTAGAACCCTCTAAAATATGACCCTTTCATCATTTTTCTGGTTTTGTTCATGCATTATCACTTTAATTCAATAAACATTTATTGAGCACCAATTTCATGCCAAACACTGGTCTGAAGAACCAATGATAGTACCGTCTTATAGAACTTTCAGTAAAATACAAGATAATTGGAAAACACAAGTTAGGCTGTATGGCATACAGAAGAAACAACAACAAAATAGTGCTTATTATATGTAAGTCTGGAGAGCAAAGATTTTTAGTGGATGATCCCAATTGGGAGACAAAGTAAAGAAAGAAGGGTGAGCCAGGGAGCAAGGGAAGATGTAGTTGTAAAAACACAAATTTATCTAAAGCAGAAGTCATGGCCTTTCCACTGAAGTCAAACACCACACTTCAGAGCTGCATGGAGGCGCATGAGAAGAACCAGAATACATTTAAAGCTAAATTAGCTCTGAAAATTAAACAAAGCCAAATACATATGCACATGAATTAGGATGAATAATGTAAAACAGTTGACAGCCATATTTAGTTGAAATAAAAATAGATAACATTTTGGAAAAGAAAATACTGCAACTTTTCATAAACAACACTGGTGACTTTTGGCTCTCCTCCTTGAATAAATTGCCCTGAACATAATTATGTAGTAGCTGCAAGGAAGTAAAGCATCCTATGCCTCTCCCATTCCAGGTCTTTGTTGTTTGAGTTTTATCAGGATTTATGACTATGAGAAAATTCAGTGCATTTTCTGCAAGCAACAGCTATTAGCTTAGAAAATAAGGAAGTGACTCAGTGAGAGAGGTGGCCCCATCGTGAGAGTGAGAGAGGACAGAGGCAGGATGAATGTAGAGCACCCCATGAATTTTTAAATATCATTTTTGTAAAGTCAAGTGACTCAAGCCCCTAACAATGTGCAGAACTGACACCCTGCCATGTTTCATCTGATAGGAGTTCGGCTTTGTGACTGATTCTACTTGGCAAACATTTGAAAGATTTTGCAGACATAAAATTTGAGTAAGGGAGGATGGAGGATGGGAGAAAAGAATGCACTGATACATTTTCTGTTTTATCAGGGAAAATAGGAATAGGTTCAGATTCAGGGTAAATTTACAGCATAAATATTTGACTAGAGATTATAAAGTGCTAGGATGGACACTCCAGGGATTTCTTTAGGAATCAATTAGACATCTCTCTGAATAAGTTAAGAGCAATCAAATCAATACGTTTTTATCAACTAATTGCAGTGCACAGTGGAGGTGCTATCCTGAAAATGAGCATGGGCTAGTTAAATTATTACAATCCCTTCCAACACATTATTATAGGATGGGAAAATAGTGAAAGTAAAGAGCAGATATGCAGATTCAGGACAGATGTGAACTTTCTTCTTCATCT
This sequence comes from Mirza zaza, assembly GCA_008750895.1. Taxonomy (NCBI): domain Eukaryota; kingdom Metazoa; phylum Chordata; class Mammalia; order Primates; family Cheirogaleidae; genus Mirza; species Mirza zaza. The sequence goes on from VSMD01122377.1 coordinate 17,203, forward strand.
ATGATTTAATTAAAAACCTGTGTCAAGCATTGCGTTAGGCACTAGGATACAAAAAAAACAAAATAGTGTTTCTGCCCACAAGAAGTTCACAATCTAAAATAGAAAAAAATAATAGTAGACTTAATTAAAGCCATAAAGAAATAAGTGTTATCAGAGTAAAAAGCACAGATTAGTGGCACCTGACCAAGATGACTTGGAGTAAAGTGGGCATCAGAAAGGCTTTCTGGAAACAGAGACTTCTAAGCTGAGCCTTGTGAATTAATAGACATTTTGCAGATGAAGGCACGAAAGAAGACTGTTTATGCAGTGGGAGCTATACAGGTGAAGACCAGAGTCCAGAAAAGACACAATCAGTTCAGAGAACTGCAAGTAACTCCTTAAGTTTGTGCAACAAAACATGAAACTAATGAGGTGAGCAGGGATCAGGAAATAAGGTCTTTAGTAAATGGGGGATTTGGACAAGATTGGCAGAGAGTGTTATAATCAGATTTATACTTGAGGAAGACCATTCTGTCTTCAATGTAGACAAAGGATTGGCCCAAAGTCAAGGATATCAGTTAGAACTGCAACAATATGGGCAAGATAATGTGAATCATTCTGCAGAGGCCTAACAGGAGAAGGTAAACAGCAATTAGAATAGAAAAAAACTGATACATTTGGAAGAGGATTAATAGACTTGGTGTGAGTAGACGTACAGAAAGTGGAAGAGAAAGGAGTCAAAAGTGACTTATTTGGACCATTGAAAGAGAAAGCCATGTGACAGGTGAGAGCCTGAATTCTGCAATCTCACCAACTGGGGTTAGAGCCAGGGTTGGCCACTGACTATGTGATGTGAATAAGTTAATTTACAACCTTGAGCCCCAGTTTGTATATCTGTAATAAGGATGATAATAACAGTATGTATCTCACAAAGTAGTTATTAGGATTGAATGCAAAAATCTGTATAAAGTACTTCCTACAGTATCTGGATCATGGAAATAATAAGTAAAGGCTACTGCTATTATTAACTGGATAGTGTAATTTACCTAAATGAGAAGAATAAGGGGAGGAGAAACAGATTTCAGTGGGGTAAGCAGGTTAAGTGTGGTTTTGCTCATGTTGTACTTGAAGCATCTACAGAACACACAGGTACACTTAGAAATATAGATTTAGAGCTTAGAATAAACATGTAGTCTAGAGATATAGCTTTGGAAGCAATTAGTATACAAGTAGTTTGTTGAAGGTACCAGAGTAGATGTTATCACTGGAGGAAATTTTGTGAATAGAAAAGAAACCTTAGAGTAGCTAGAATTCTAAGGAGAATGGGATTGAAATCCTGAAATAAACAGAAAAGGAATAGTCAGAGAGGGCAGAAGAAACCAGGAGAAAGAAGAGTCACAGAAGCCAAACAAGCAGACTCTTTCAATAGTGGTCAATAGAAAACATGCAAAGATAGGAACTGAAAAAGCACACAAAAAGGACAATGGTGACTTCTGAAGGGGTAGTTTCCATAAAGTGTTGAGGGAAACACATTAGATTGTGTGGAATTGATGAATCACTGATGAGGTAAAAACTAAAAAGAGAGTAAGAATAGACTGATGTTTTAACAAGCTTAATTATGAGAGAGAACATGCAGTAATGACATGAAGAAATAAGACAGTGTATTTTTGTTTATTTTGCTTTACTTCTTAAGATAGAAGAAACCTGAGCCTGTTTAAATCTTGATGGAAAAGAGCTAGTAGAGTGGAAGGAACTATTTGTAGATACACGAGAAATAGTCAATATTGACAGAGGAGGCAAGAAGGAATACAAAAAGAGTCATCTTTCTTTTCCTTGACTGCTGGGATTGTGTCTAACTCGCTGGTCCATCTGCAGCACCCAGCACAATGTCTGCCACATGAAAGTATCCAAAACAAGTTCGTCAATAAATAGGTGGATAAATGAGTGAATTAAAGAAGCAATGACTAAGATACAAGGAAAAGAGATAAGGATGATCATGATTGCAGATCAATTTTAGGTTATGGGACAGAAAGTGGTGAGTTCTTACAAGCTGTTCTCTATTTTCTCAGTGAGGTAGAATGACGAGGATAATGGCAGGAAGAAAGGGCACAGATGGTCATTGCGGGAAATGGGTGAAGTGACAGGCAGAATAATAACAGGATTCGTGTTTAAAAGACAAACCGGTGTGGTAGTAAATTAAAGTGACTTCTAAACTTTCCAGTGGGTCGATTCTGAGACTCATCCCCACTAAACATAGTTAGATGAGTCATTTCATTGACCAAAAGCTAGCTGGCATTGTCCTTGAGGTTGTTTCCTTTGCAGCTGCAGGGAGTGAGTGACACACCCACCAGCAGTACAGTTTCACAGGTAGCACTTTATTCCCTTTCACCGAGGCAAGAATCTCAAGACAAAGGGCCAGGCTGGAGCAGATGTGATGCATTACCTCAGAGCAGGGATTTATTCATTTGCCACACAAAGTCCCATCTGAGACCCTGACTCCAAATCAACAGAAGGCAGGTGCCTCAGTAAATCCCTTACTCTGAAACCTTGTGAACAGCACCAGCTCCTGGGCAATAACTCCTTCCTCACAATCTTGAGCTAGATCTTTCCTTATCGGTATTTCCAGATGACATGTCTGATGTTCACAGCCTGTTTTTCCTTCCCCGTAAATATCTCGGCCCTTCCCACTTTATCTTTAAAAAATTCTGGAAACACACTTAGAAGCAATTAGCCTTGAGACAAAAGCAAGACAGTCCATTTTGCACACCGTTCTTGACTTCACTTTGCTGCTGACTTTACCTCAAAGGAATGTGGTGGCATGAGGCACAAACACACTTACTAAATAGGGATCAAGGGTGCTTGACTCTTCTCAGTCATAGAAAAGCATGCTGGTTTTGTGTCTCACCGAGACCCTCAAGAGCACTGAAGGCAAAAACCAGAAGGTCTTTCTCTATCAATGCACCCGCCTTCACACTTCAGCATCATGCAGGATGCTTGTTTATCTCTTAGGGGAGCTCTCCCAACTCAAGGAGTCTGTGTCAGCCACTCAAAATCCAATGCAGACCCAAAATTGAGACAGGTAGAAAACTGCCGTAATTGACCGTGGCTTTTAAGCTAATGAATAACAGTTTCCATTGCTGGCTGCTCCTCAATTCCACCCATTTCTTCAGAATAATTAATCCAGGGAGGTTATTAAATCACACCTGCCTCGTTGTTCCCATCAAAACAAGTTTTAAAATAGACAAATGTCTGTGCATATACCACAAGTGGAAAAAGAGGTGTTAATTTTTAAAAAATTTTTAATCATGAACACTGAGGCACCAGAAGAAAGAAAATTCATGTCCTCACTATGCCTTGTTAGGCAAAAGACAGAAACTTCTGGGCTGCGACAGAATGAGGTGTCATCTCAAATAATTTTTAGTGTTCATTATGGAGGTCTTGATAGCCTTTAAGGAAAGTACGCTAATTTTTTTGCTAACTGATACCTACATGTGAGCTCGTGGTCTTATAATGCTGCTATCTTCTAAAGAGTTACAGAGCAAAGCTATTATAATCAGAATTCTATTTATTCAGTAAGGTCACCTTCATGTCTTAGCTAAAGTGACCCAACACAATACCAAAAATGAAGGCTAGAAAATCAAGTTCCTTAGTAACACAGAGAAATAGAAAGTATTCTTTCGAGAGTACCAATAATTTATCATGAAGACAACTTGAAGAATGACGATTAGCAAGGATAAAATTCACAAAACCATTTCCCCTAAAGAGAAATAGGAATGTCTGTATTCTGAAGTACAGCATCTTGGTAAACTCCTACATAGCACTGCTAGGGGAAATGCTATGAGCAAAAGCCTTTGGAATGAGTAGTGATTTCCTTGTATGCTAACCAGCCATTATTTTATATATATTGCCCTGTATACAGTCATCATGAGGATTTTAAATTTTGTATCTTAATAATGTACTGTAAATTTATTGTTATCAACATTTATTTCATCCAAAATCCCCGAGGAGCTGTAGATTTTCCCTTCGGTAGTGGAGGCGCATCTCAATACAAATTTTGAAGCTGACGCAGCATTGTAGACTCTCCAGAGAGTGTGGAAAGTTTTGAAAATTCCCCCGAATGATCCCTATAATTCTCCTTAATGCCCCCCACTTCCCTGGTCAAGGATCACTGTTTAAATATTCTAGCTTAGATTCTTCAGTTAATATCATGCACTAGACTAATTGTCTGGTCTTTCTCCTAACAATGTAACCTGGAAAATAATCTGTCCCATTTGTATAGGTGTCAGTCATTTACTAACTGTTATAATAGGTAATATCATTGAGCTCTTAATATGTGCCAGGCAGGTGCTAAGACATTTTTCACACATCATCCCATTCGCCTCTATTAATTTTAAAGACAAGAGGTCTAAGATTTAGTAACATTAAGCTCAAGGTCACCCATTGAAAAAAGGGAAAAGCAGGGAGTCTACTCATTGCATCTAATCAAAGTCTCTGATAGTGACACTATACTTCCTCACACACTTGCCCATGGTACTAGCATCTCAGAGATGAGGTACAGAGTGGGCTATTTATATATGCCGAGAAAAAAAGGGAACTTTTTCTTATATGTGTGACAAATTCATGCATTCATTCCACAAAATGCACTGAGTATCTGCTTGAATGTTTCAGGCACTGTTTTAGACTTTGGGAACACAGCCATGAACAAATAAGACAAATATCCCTGTCCCATGGAGCTTTTATTCTAAGGGCAAGGGAGGAAACAGGGAATAAAAAACCAAATACACATGTTGTATCAAATTATGATGTAACAGTTTGTAGAGAAAAACGAGCAAATGAGGGGGATAATGAAATGCTGAAACAGGAAGGGTATCATTTTAAATAGGGCAGCCAGAGATATTAAATAAATAGCCCATTTTTAGAGTGTGTTGCTCTTTTGAGTCCATATGCAGGCACTAGCGAGTGCCATTTATAAATCAATGCCTGAAACTCCACAGAATTTTTCCCACTGATGCAATGTTGAAATGCCAGGCTGGCCTACATAAGTCATTTGGCTTTTATATGCAGGAAATAAAGCATTAGTGACACTATTCGATTATATTTCATAAACTTTTATAATATTCATTCTAAAAGAAAATGCATTTTATGTTCTAATTCAAAAATGAAAAATTTTCCAGTGGCAGAATAGGGACCTTTGGGTAGGTCAGTAGTTAAGAAAAGTTTTTGATAAATGTTCCTTTACCCAGATACGGTGCTATCTCTCTTCATTTTTTGTAAGAGAAAGTATAACAATTTCTATGCAGTCCTTCTCACCTGAGGAATAAGAAGCAATTAACTTTATAGGGACAGATAGGATGAGACTCTTCTGCCTGGTTCAAATCCTTGTTTTGCCATTTGTAAGTGGTGTATTAGTTTCCTCATTTGTAAAATGAAGATGTAAATTAGGAGAATATGATAGAAAAACCAAGGAACTGGCTTGCTCAGGGCCAGGAGGGCCAACTACCACCCTCCTACCACCAAACTGTAAATGCATCTTCTCCAAGTGCCTCTTGTACTATTTCTATACTACTTCTGATTTAATCATCAACAAAAGTGCATGCCTTCTAAAATAGAACTTTCAAGATTACTAAAAGGACAGTGTTACCATCATATTCTTTTAGGCGTTGATAGAGAGATAATGCTAATTATGATTTTGTCATAAGAAAAATAAAATTTTAAATCAAAACTGTGCTCCCCCAGCTGAGAGCCAGCATTGTTTTAGTCCATATTTCTCATGGGCTCTGTTGATAATTGAATGAAGAACTTGAAAACTTCGTCATAAATCATAACAGTAGTTTGAAATATAAGATTATATGCATTTGTCTGTTTTGTTAAAAGTGTTCAACTATTCCATGGGTTGGAAAATTACAGTCATGGGCCAAATCGAGCCCTACTGCTTGCATTCCTAATTAAAGTATAAATGGATCTGAAAAAGTTATGCCCATTGATTTACGTATTGTCTGTGGGTGCTTTCTCACTGCATTGGCAGAGTTGAGTAGTTGTAACAAAGATCGTACGGTCTGCAAAGGTTAAAATATTAATATGTACTATCGGACCTCTATAGTAAACATTTGCTGACCTCTGAACTATTCCTAATTAAGAGTTTATTTGTGAAAATATTATGTACTTAGCACAGGTACTGATTGCATGATAAGTGCTCAATAAATAAATGATAAATACATTTATCAATAAATAAATGATAAATACATATTTTTAGATTCCACAAAATGACCAGAACTAGGAAAGTTCAAGCTTATCACGGGCAGACTAAATTAGCAGCTAGCACATTGCTGTCCTGCATTTTAACTCTGTATCTCCTAAAGAAAATGCTTTGTTCATTATATTAGAGAATCCTTGATTTCAACTATCTCTAAAAATACAAATTGGTAATCTGTATGCAGAGTGGAATCATGAGAAATCGCTCTCTACAACTTCCTGAGTGACAGAGAAGCCTCAAATGATTGAATATGACAGTTGACAGAAAGTACAGAACAAGAATACCTGTCAAAGTGAGATTTGTATCTTTTGGAGGCAAATCCCATTTGACTTTGGTACATATTAACATAGTGTCAATCAATATCTAGTAATGGGAAGTGAACTCAGCATAAATCATAGTGAGTTAGCATCCCCTTAACTCTTTCCTTTTCCTAGATTCTTCATAGCAATATAGCCAATAATTCTTTATTTCTACACAATAACAGACTGCTCCCAGAAAATTTTCCTCACTGTAATTCCAGTCTGATCTATCATGTCCCTTTTTAAGAAGGAATATTTACACATTGATTTTAATTTTGAGCTTTAAGCATTTTTTATGCCAAACCCTGTTTTAGAAGTTAGAGATAAAAATATGCAATAATCATTATTCCTGCCCTCAAGATCTTACATAGTAGGCAAGAAACCAGACACAATATAATCATGACATTTGTGATTAGGGCTGGAAGTGTAAAATGGCAGCATGGAATTCCACAGAGACAACAGGACTTAGAATAGCATCCGTGAACTGTTTCTTCATTCATTCATTTGTTCATTCATTTCCTGAATGTGTATTGCATCTACTAGGTGCCACACCTTCGCTTTGGCTTCTGCAGGTAGAGTAGTAGGGATCCTCAAAGAGCTTTCATCCTAGGAAGAAACAAGAGACAATAGGCAGGTAAGCAAAAGAACAGGATCCATTCAGACTGTCAGACTATTAGCACAAATGAATAAACAGGGAGCTATAAAAGGAAGTAATTTGGGGAAGGATTAGTAGCCACCCCTCTCGAGAGAGATAT